>JAMBLF010000449.1:0-267530 GCA_030578115.1 Leucoptera coffeella | reverse complement strand
TAGGTACCTCTTGTAAGTTTATCGCAATATGTACGTATTTATTTGAAATATTTAATTGAAAATTGCAAGAAATCTTTCACAAATCGAGCATAATATACTATATATTTGCGGTTTTACCACACCTATTGCTTACAGTAACTATCTATACATATATGTACTATAACTATCGAATAAGACACCCGTATATCCCCAACATCTGTAACTAAATTATACAAAGCGGGAGAGATTAGTTACTTGGTGACAAGCTGCAACCGTCCCCTTTCACGAAATTCCTGGAATCTAAAAGCCATTCATTGCATTTCGTGTAGTTGTTGACTGCAGTGACGAGTGCTAACACATTTACTATTATGGTTGACAAGATATGTATGAGGGTTTGTTAACTAATATATTCTTACATACATACTCGTACACATCACTCCCGATTCTCTGTTGAAGGATAGGCATAGATTACGAATGCGCATCTGTCTCGATCCAAACCACTTTTGCTTCATTGTCATTCATACACCTCACACACACTCGGCGGTTATAGGTCACTTCTAACATCACCCTTTTTCAATATGGCGTCTATCTGACTGTCATATGTCCTATTGAGCCGGTCCCTACGTAATAATATATTCTTATTTACCTATATTTCATCTGTTCTCAACAACTGAATCCTTAGTTTGAAGTAGATCAGTAATTTAAGTGCAGCGAGTGACGTAATACAGCTATGCCATGGCCACCTAGATTCACTCACTGACTTAGTCGCCTCCTACGACATGGCATGAAGAACGGCAGCTAGTTTAACATATTTTACGTCCAACCTAACTTTATGTCAACGGGTTACCATTATACTGTTATCCGTATAACATAGTCTATTCGTAACATGTATAGTTATTATTGCTAGCGAAAAGCTGATAGTTTGATCCCCAATGATGCAAATCTCTAAATTTACGTATATAAACCATCGAAACACGAATTATAAATAAACACCTAAATAGTTTTTATCTTTGCTAGTAATGAGTAAGTTAAGTCAACATTATAATATTCCGATTATGAAAATTTGTATTAGTTTAATGTTCTTATTGTGTAAATTAATATTTTTAATATTTTTCGCGGCGCCATACTTTTAACTCACGCGTCATCAATGATTCGAAGCTATGAATGACTATATTAATCCATTACGTGGACAGCATTAACATGGCTAATGCCCCTATCTCTCACGCCCCTAACCTGACATCTTTGTAATTGTAAACTGATTTGAACACAAAGAATAAAAATGCCTCAATACGTTTATCTGAACCCACATTATTTCATATTAATATTATAGAAGAGCGTATAAGGGTACACAGTTAACATTTTAACTTGGTAACGTCGTTTTAAGAAGAATAGATTTTCATTTACTTGAGAATGAGCATTCGATTCCATTAGTTTCATGTTACTTAAATTTATTAACTACGATTATGTTACCATGTGTAATAGTGCATTATTGATTTAATCAAATAATAATTCATTAATACGTTGCATGCTGTAATGATAAAATAGTTTAGCCAACTTTTTGGTTCTGGTTTTATAGATATCATGTTCGTTTTATATTCATCCCTTCATTATTAATGTCACAGTTCATGTTATTATTTATATTTGATATTAAATCCACAGCTAAACGGACCGAAGTTAATACTAACCCATCGCTTGTACTAATGACCACGCTGTGACGTCATGGCCAGGACGTCTGAGCCGGATGGGCACTAATCCTTGCAAATCCACGATGACGGACCTTATAAGTAGTACTAGTCTATGAGAACGGACACGTGACGTTATTCGCGGCCAGTGTCCAGTCACAGGTTTAATTGAAAACTGTCGCCTGGCAGACGGATAAAAAGCGGGAAACTCCGCCATTTTGTTTTTATTTTTATTTGCACAAAGCATGCGAGGTGCAGTTTTATCGGTTCCATTAGTTGTGATTTTCAAAGGTGAAGCTTTTTGTTGTACAGTGAAGTTTTTATTCATGTTTTGGTTATTAACAAATACTAAATTATCACTTTAAAGAATGATTACCATAATGGAATGAATAAAATAATCGCGGGTTGAAAGCTGATTTAAAAACCTGGGGATCCGTTAACGAATTTTAAACTAAATAATATAAATGTAGATTAATTGTAAACAAGAGCTTTAATACCATGAATTTCCAACATATGTATTTCATACACAGTTTTAAAAAACTTTAAACGGCTTTCTTACTATCTCAGAAATACATCATACTTATATGAACTTGTGAGCAATCGATATGAGTATTTGGCAGCTGCAATTGTTTGTGGCGGGGTCATTACTCCCATTGGCAGGTTCGGCGAAAAGAGGCGTAATAAGCCACGCAAAGCCCTCATTACGATTTCTTTAGTAGTGCGTCATACTTAAATAAGCGTAGATTAAAATCTACTAGGTATTAGCTATATTATTACTAGGTATTAGGTATATATCTATTGGGCAATAGGCTAGCAACCTGTCACCATTATTCCACATGACATCAAAACCCTAATATACATGCTACTAAGTGACTGAGAAGTTATTTTCATGTCTCCAAGGTTGTGTCTCGCCCGAAAGGGGTTAAAGGACGTGAATGCATGTATAAGTCGCATGTATAAGTCGCACTACTTTATTGGTCGGCACTTATAATACTAAAGATCTTAAATCTTAAAATACTGTCTATCCCTCAAGATAGATAATAGCCAGTGCCAGTGCAGTTCACTACCTATCACGTTGGGTGCTGTCTGTCTAGTGTAACATATGCTTTGAGTGGCTCATATCTAACACGGCTCCGAAATCTCGCAGAAGGGCGCTCAAGCCTGTGACTTTGTGGTGCGGTAAAAAGGAAATTGTATACACAAGTCATGAAGCTTATGTTTTGGTTTATGTTAATACTTTATGTTGATTTATTTTAATATTTTGTCATTTTATGTATAGAGTATGAATGTGTATTGATATATGTATACAGTATTATATCTATTTATCTTTATCTTATTATCTTGATTATAGCCCCTGATTATATATGTATACTATATGTTTAATTTGTAAAAGGAATCCGTTTGCGTGACGTGTCGGGGTTTGTCATAACATCAGTGCTGGCAGATTGGGCTTCCCTTTCTGCTAGCAAGTAACTGAGACGGATCCCTTTCGCAGGGGCCCGGGGCCAGCATATGGCGCCTCTCAAATTGTTATGTTCCGTTTTGTTTCTGTCATCGTTGGTCTTGTGTCTTTGTGAATAAAGGGAATTTTATTAATTTATTTATTTATTTATATACGAGTAAGGTATAGTAATAAGGTGAGGCGGTAGATACGTAGGGGTCGGCCTAATAAGACATATGACAGTAAGATAGACGACATATTGAAAAAGGGTGACGTTACGATGTTGAAGCGAAAGTGGACTGAACCTGTGGTCTTTGCTTACTCTAATATTGACTCCCAAATTTCGCTAACGTATTTCTACTTCAACTATTTGAGTGTCAATGAAGCGAAAGTGGATTGGCAGGATCCATCGGGACGGATTTTCTTTAGGGACTTTAATCTCTATCTACTCCTCCTACAGTAACACAGGTGCTATGTATATATTTTTGAGTCAAGCTGACATTGAACAATAAAGGTATAAGGGGTAATTAAATACTTTGACATTGACATATGTCACCACACCACAAAGTATTTATCAAAGTACGTATTAACGTAATAACACTAAATTGTCGTGTTTCTTAATTGCTGTGAACTTGTACCATGTAAATAATATATAGGAAGTATCATCACACGATAGTTAATGATACTAACGTCTATCAAACCCTTTTGCCCCACAATCCCCTTTTTAAATACATTTTTAATACTGTTTGGTAGCTAGTTCATCTCACTAACGTATCAAAAAGAACGGTAGCTAGTTCTATATATTTACATGAGAAATCAGCTATGGATATTAAATAGGTGTGTGATAATTCTTACTACATACATAACGTCCGTTTACCAATAACGAGGTAGGCAGAGATCACGGATCCCTATTTGTTACGATAACAAAACATTACACATAACATCCATACACCTTCTCATACACACCTTATTGAATGGATGACAATAAAGCGAACACGATTATAAGTAGCTAATACAAAATATCATACTAGTATAAATGTTCCGTGATAACTTGGGACGTAAAAAGAATGCTAAGTAGCTGCCGTTCATACCGGTATGTCGTTAATGCGACTAAGCTACTATCAACCTATCACCATTGATCCTTATGATTTAAGGGTAAAAAGTGTCCTAAGAAACATCATGTTTCCAAGGTACTGTCTACCCCGAAAGGGATTAAAGTAATCACGTCGGGGTTACCAATTGTAGGATCAACATACATATATACTTAGACATATATATATGTACATATATATATATATATTATATATATACGACGTCCTTAGCGCGATCGGTCAGACACCTGAACTTAAATGGTGAGGTTCCGGGTTCGATTCCCAGTGCAGGCAGAGTTAAGAATTTCGCTTTCGTCTGCTTTCCAGTCTGGTTGTTGATTATATGCTATGTATGTATTTATCTATATATAATATGTATATATTTTTTAAGTATACGTTGACTAAGTACCCTTAACACAAGTCTTAAATGAACTTACCGAGGGGGCTAGTTCAATTGGTGTAGAGTCCTAATTATTATTATATGAGTAGAAAACTTACCAAAGATCCTGGAACAGGTGCCTAAGCAATCCTCCTGTGTAAGGAAGTTGTTGCGGTTACCCCGGCAACCCCCATAGCGGAATGGGGCGCAATGGCGGCTACTCGCATCGAAGGACCAACGGGGGAACACGCCCCTACAAGGACCGACCTCCGCACTCTGCATGCAGATCTCTGCCAACACCACACAGACTTTAAAGTAACATGTACGAAATGGACTCTCTGATATTTTCATATATGAGTTCAATAGCTATGTTACACAATAGTGACTGAAGAGATAATATTTCGCGGAGATTCTATCCACCCCGAAAGCGGCTAGGAACGTGATATTAATTATTGTAATTATTTGTGGAACATGTAAATTGTTGTTGGAAGGAAATCGTTGATTTTTAGTGATGGTCTTTTCAGTCTCTAAGAATATTTCACATACAAATTCAAGAAATCACAATCCTGAGAGTAATGTTAAAGATTTGTAAACTGTTTTTCATGATTTCAAATTGTTAAGAAAACGCGAATTTATATAGTTTATAACTAATACATTATGATTTATTATCACAGGACGGAAGCCAAAGCGATACAAAAAAATCTAAGTAGACGGAATTAGAATAATAATGTCAACAGTAGAATTATAAAAACAAAACAAAAACCTTCAAACATGCTATGTTTCTGACTAACTAAAGTAGTATATCACTGTTTAATCTCCCTAGTCTTCATTGTCATTCTCTAGTCTATTATTATGTGCTGATGAATAATCAAATAGCTTAATCACCATAATAACTTCCTCATAATAAGATACATTATTGCGCCATTGATACATAAGTCAAGATGTCATGAATATAATTGCAATTTATTCATCGTGACTATTTTCCCTAACAAGGTAGTTAGTGGTTTGATATTTACGCCGTTGGTCTCGCATTCAAAACTTAGCACATACAGTGTATATTCCTAGGTGAGGCGCTAGAAACTTATCACTAATTGTCTATATAATTTACCTAAATCTCACTTACAATTAACAAGATATCAGGTCGTTTTAGTCCTATATTACATAGATACATTTATACACGCTTCTACGTCCCTATCGGGATAGGCACTATCTATCGCCGACGATCCTGACAAATCTCCCTTGTTGCACATATACCCTTTAACCTTTTCCTACGTGATCTTCTGTTCTTCGTACTAAGTACAACCGCCTTAAGAAGAATGTTTCAAATTTGATCTGTCCTAAATTCTTAACTATAACTTGGGTTCATTTTTTAGTTATACAGTATTTGGTAGTAAGGTGAATAGAATGATAACTAGCTGTCTCTCTCCGCAATGTTGTAACAAAATAGGGCTATTATATTTAATTGGACCACAAGTTGGCAATAGCACTTATATTTTACATTATGCCATCTTTACTTTGACATTGTACATTTAAACCTCGCTATTCTACATAGTTATACATACATACATTGTACATTTTGGTACATTTATATTTTATTACCAAAGGAAGAAATATGTCTCCAATTTCTATGCACCCCAAAAGGGGTTGTGAAACATTCATATATAATTTACACAATACAAACACAGGTTTTGCTTTGTGCAGAATAAAGATGACATGTAGATGTTCGCAGGATCACTTTGCAAATTGATCGTTTCCTGCATGACCGAACGCATTCCATTATCCAGATTGATACCCAACAGATACGAGTGCCTGACGAACGAAAAAGGATTTAGAAATGTACACGGTATTATAAAAACCGTAGTTAATGAAACCTGACTATTTATCTTAATAGTCAATATCTATTTACGGCTTGATCTACTGCCTATCATACGATATTTTGCCACTTTAGACACCTAGTTCTTCCAATTCTACTTTGAACCAGATCTTTTAACTCGTGTCCCCGAATTAACTTAACCGGTTACGATGAATCAAAGACAATACACTCGTTCACGACCATTAACCCTTGCGGGATAGTCAGAGCTTCAGGTTTCCATCTTCACAATTGCAAAGGTAGTAATTCTATGGCCACCTCGAACCCACGTGTTGACCAGATAGTCAGCACTCAATGTGACAGGTGGTAAGCCATTACGCCATTAACAAGCAATAACTATTAACCTGTTCAGGGAACAGGTAGGTTTCCTCACGATGTTGTCCGTCACATACATCGTCTATGAAACAATGCATCGATAAGAAAAGCAGCTAGCTGCATAGTGCTTAGTTCCCAGGACTTGCATGACATTGAGCTTCGTCTATTAGGTATTGTCAGGTCAACACCCACGTCCTAGTGTAGGCGGCCCCGTCTATTATTCGCACACAAAGCGAACTCACAAATTACTTACTGCCTAAAGTGGCTGGCTTTTGCAGTGTTATACGGAATGCAAGTGGTATAAACAACTTTTGTGCAAGTGAATTAAGTAGGCGTTTTTAACAATATATAGAATTCTACAGTTTTGATCTGTCTCTTAACGATTTACGCACAACGAATTACGATTTCAATTATAATCCTATGTGCGTATACGTTTTTTGTATGAAATAATAAAAAATAAACAGCTATTGTTTTATCTGTCCCTTCCACAATTATGAATGGAAAAGAAACTTCAAACTCTTTAAACAGAATATTTGGTTTTGCCATTTATGAATTTTATTACTTGTTTTCATATTCTACTGACTGCTGCAAAGTTATTTATAGTTTGTTTAATAAATAGGCAATATTTATCGAGTATCATTTTGCGCTTTTTAATTTTATTTTTACCGAGTAGGAGTGTTTCTATTTACATCGCGGTGGCATAGTAAGCCCATTCCCACGATGTGTTGCGTCATCGTTGATCGTCATCGTTGGATTCCGGTACAAACATTTGGAGCTCAATAGCGTTGTTGGCGCGACGACTGAGAATCTACGATCGCTCATTCATACTACATTGTATGCAATTCGGTACTTTACTTTGATTAAACCGGTATGCTTCTTAAACATTTATACTCATGACCTTTCCCTATTCGAGAAAATAAGAACTATGAAGTTTAAACATATCTTAGCTCATCTTTAGCATAACTATCGAGGTTGTTATAGCATTGATATAACAACAGTATATAAAAAATAAATAGCAAAACAGTAAACACGACAGTTTTTAAGTCAATGTCAAAATACAATTGTCACGATTTAGTTAGCACCTTACGTAACAGGTGATAATATAATTGTTTAAAGATAATAATCTTCTATTTAGATGTAATATGTTTATATAATAATACAAGTTAAATTTGCGTGAAGAACAGAGGAGCATGCATGAGAAGGTTAATTAGTGTGATTGAGGCAAGAGAGATTATTCAGGATCGTTTAAGTTGAGATCGATGGCATCTGCCTATCCCGTAAGTGAATATAAGTATACAAACAACAAACAAACACCCTTTTTCTCATTGTGGGTTAGTCTGGGGTTCCCGTCGCCATCTCTAAAATCGCAGAGGATTAAAAATGTATTTATGTAAACATGTTCACCCAACAATCACCAAAACCAATTCAGTTGACCATACATACACATAACGCCCTGCTCGTAAAGACACTGAGATCTTCGAGAGATCTCAATTATTAAGTGACATACTTTTACAAAAAAAACGTTAACCACGTTACCATTGTATAATAAACTCACGTTTAGCAGTAGGCAGATCAATAGTGCAATCCTCCCTGTCACTACAGGGTCTCTGCTGCATCAGCTCCACACTAGACGAGCACTGCAGCTGCCTTTCAGCTGGTACGAGCAGCAGCCGCGTCCGGGTTCGTACCCCCCTACCGCAGGTGGCAGAGCAGGGTGACCATCCTGCCCAGTCTGTGGTGGGACACGCGGGGTCTGACACCTCGGGCTGGGAGGCTCCGCGCAAGCTGGCTCCATGCATTTGCGGCTCTCCTCTGTAATTGCGAGGAATGGATGTTAGAAATGAAGTAGAAGTCGAAAGTATCGGAACATTGCCTTTACAATATTACTGGTAGTAAATAACGCACGCCCTTTATCGTATTATTTTTGGTTTCATCATTAAATGTCCATTAGATAAGAGCTACGTGGTAACCGAAAGACACGCGTTTATTGTATGTACACGGCATCTGAAAGTGAGTTCATAGTGGCTGTAGTACAAATATACCCCAATTGCAACGCTGGGTCCTTAGACAACGCCTTAGTCCTTGGGGCAAAGCACTAAAACAATAAATCAATGGTATAAGATCGACTTCGGCATTCTCCAATTCACGTGATCTTTCTAAACGAATGCCATATAACATCTTACTCTATTAGCGTGTTGACACTCATCTACATCCCTGGACATTTACCTAACCTACCCCAACCCCTTAAAAGGTAAAACCTACCAACTTGCACGAGCGGGCACTTCTTGTACCCCAAGTGGTCGAGGAAGGTGCGGCGACGCGTGCTGAAGCCTATCCCGCAGGAGACGGAGCACTCGCTCCAAGGTCCCCATTCGCTGGTACGGCACACTGTGGGCTGCTGTTCCACTTCGCCCAGAGACGCCTCCGTCACACTCTGGGGCTGGTCACTGGAATGAAACATTTCACTGCAAATGGGTACAAGAGACAAGATCATGGATAAGTGTCGTCCAGCCAGACTGTAACCCAAGGGCTCAAGTCTACTAATGCGTTTGAGCACAAACGTAGTACAATATCTAAAATATAAGATATTGGACTGATATTTAAAAAACAGTATTAGTTGACCCCTGGTCACATATATTTTGTATATGCAATGTTATGTTTGTGTTTGATTTTTCATTATACTCACTGACTTTTTTATGGCCGGAAGAATTTACACTCAATTCCGTAAACACATCATACAAGAAAATCGTACCGTACTCGTACCAGTCTTCCTAAGTTTTGATATTAGGGAACAACTCACGGGCACTCAGCTAGTGAGGCGACACACATCTCCTTGGAAACCAGCTGGCGGTCGCAGTGGGCGGCGGAGGCTTCGTGAGGATGGCGGTAACCCCTCGTGCGCATGCGCAGGCCTTTGCCGCACGACACAGAGCATGCGCTCCAGGGGGACCAATCGCCTACTGCGCACTCAGCTGTGAAGAAAGGAATGATTAGCACCAAGGCTTAGTATAGGTTATACAAAGGTATAATGCCTAAAGGCAAAAGAAGTAAAGATTGTACCGTAAAATTTGCTTCGTATCCAATCAATAGCAAAAAGATAGGTGTCATTACGTATTACATGGAAAAGCTCATAATTTAGTTGAAAGTTCAAGTTTTGAAGGTTATCCGAGTTAATTGGTTCAGAAGCCTTTGACTCAATTACTAAAGTAGCGTCCTCCCATTTCCGTATGTTCCAAGGTAATCATAATAAAATGACACTGTAACGATGACAGGTTGCTAGTCCAGAAGATTCCATTTACCTCTAACCCAGATACGACATACCAAAGATTTAGGCAACTAATTAGCATAATGTATCCGTCCCTACTACCACAGCACTAGATAGACTAAAAATATTACTAAAGCACTCACGTCGTTCGGCCGCTTGCGAATCATCTTGTTCCTCAAGAACCAAGGCTTGCAGAGTGGCTTCATCACAGCCTTTGTCCATCACCTCCTCACGGGTGAAGTACAGCCTGGCCAGGGCTGGGATCTCCTTGGTGCTAGGGTCGTAGAACGGAGCCCTAGGGTCCTCTGGATACATGGTGGTGATGCGGTACATGCGCTCCCGGGGAATCGTTTCTGCGTTCGGTGACTGGGTGTGGGAAGTAGTAATAATAATATTGTAGGACGTTATTACACCAATTGAACTAGCCCCTTGGTAAGTACATTTAAGACTTGTGTTAAGGGTACTAGTCAATGTATATTTAAGAAATGTATACTTATTATACATAGATAAATACATACATAGCATACATAATCAACGACCAGACTGGAAAGCAGAAGAAAAGCGTAGTTCTTAACTCTGCCTCCACCGGGAATCGAACCCGGGACCTCACGATTAGCGTTCAGGCGTCTAACCGATCGCGCCACGGAGGTCGTCAAATATAGTGTAAGGAGTTTTTTAGATTATATTGAATTGATGTGTTAAGAGTTGGCGTTATATAAATTATATTGATATTATCCTATTGGGGTTGTATTATTTTCATTGTAAACTATAAAGAAATGGGGTAAAAAGAGCTATCGTACTAATTAGTTGAGTATTACTCTTAACACAAGACGTACTTAGCATAGGGCTAGGTCAATTGATGTAGTAGTCATAGAATATTATATTATTAATAATGCTTTAATGAAGGCAATTAAGACGCTATAAAAATAAATTCGTCATTAAGCACAGCACACAGAGGTCAATAGTGGGATACGATACAAACCTTAACTATTACAACAATATTATATTCACTTTGTATTTATACATATTAAGCTCTAAGTAACCTTTGCCTATTAGTCAAGCTACTAAGGAAGTCCACTTTAATCCACCCTATATTACTATGGTTTAAGCTATCCTAAAGAAATTCATACTGACCATATAAGAGATGCCACTGTCAGTGCCAGCGTCATAAGGCAGGAGATCCACCTGTTTGTATTCCACCCAGGTACAGTCTTCCTGGCACAGGTCTAGGCCATTCACGCCCACCACCCAGTCTGGGGACGGACCTATAATACGATGGATTAATGGATAGATATATAAATTATTGTATATAATAAATATAATGAATGTTTTATAATAGAAGCATTGCAAAAACTAAATTGTAGAAATAAGTCGGCACCGAAATAGAAATCGAGGTGTTTCAGCCAATTTCCAAAACAGCTTCCAAATTTGCTTAATTTATAAAACGATAGTTGCTAGAGATTATTGATAATATTACCAATAACAAATAATATTGGTAAAGATGGAAATGATGCATGTTTCAAGGTAGAAAACGTAGTATCTACTTTTGTCTAGGTTAGCCTAAGCTTGTCATTAATGTTCAGTGTGACATCACAACCTGAAAATTCAAACTAGAAAGTGATCTGAGATGTCATTATGTCACCAAGTCTACCCCGAAAGGAATCGAAGACCGTGAATATAAATGTATGTATACTACACAAAGATATTTTCAACAAAGTGACACCAAATGTAGCTTACCAAACATAGAGGCGAGTGAGACCAAATGATGTTTCCGGTCCACGGTGAAGGTGGCGCTGGTGTTGCCATTAAGCCTGGGGTGCCACAGGCCCTGGGCCTTCACGATGGATCGCAGCTGCCTCCCCTGCTGGCGTAGCTCACGTTCCATCAACTGCACTGAGCCCCACTCTGCTAAGGACCTAGCAACGTACACATAACGTATAATTTACATGCAAACATATATTCACGAGATAGGCAGACACTATCGATCGCCAACTGATAAATCTCTCTTGCTTCACTGACATCCATTGAACTTCTAATGCGTGCTCTACCTTATCTTTGTATAATATACATAACGTCGTAAATATATACATATAACATCCCTGCATATAGAAGAGTAGGTAGAGATTACAGTTACACTTTTTCCCGATCCTGGTAAACCAGATACGTCTGATACTTGAGGTATCAGACGTATCTGGTTTACCTAACACATTAAAACACATTAAAAAATAGCAACGTTGGAACTACCTTAAATCACACACTCGGTGATTTAATATAGTTCCAACGTTGCTATTTTTTTATGTGTATACAATTTACGAAAGGATTCAGTAGGCCGATAACGTGAGGTATAGCCATATCTAACCCACTGCTCATCAGACATTCAATGCAAAACGTAACAATCTCAGTCAAATTAAATCGAGTAGTTGAAATACGTAATAACTACAAAATTGAAAACAGAAATAATTGGATCAATAGATAGAATTTTTGCAACGTTCAAACATTACTGAACTGTGTGTATTCGTTCTTGGACAGTTAGGTTATAGATATTCTAATTAAACATTTATGACAAAAATAGTTACCGAAATCCGTCGGTGGCGATTAGTCCTTCGCCCCAGAAAGTGAAGTTCTCTTCGTGGGAAGCGCCTATGACATCCGAGAAGTGAGTCAGCCACAGCGCCTCTGACGGAAAGTTCTTGGGATGGGTGCGCGGAGACCATACACCCTCGAACACCATCTATAGGACACGGGAAAAGGCTAAAGGCTAACTTTCATTTGTAGTATAGTATGCCTATATGCCTATAAACTTGATTAAGCTTTTTAATATTAGGATACTGCAGTACTTATTGATTTAATTTATGTGAACGTTTCTTTCTAAATAAATTGAGCTCTGTTTAGCTACTATTATCGTGTTATTGTAACCTAAGTTAATAATAACATATCTATATCTTGTATTCACCCCCATGCTAGTCTGGAACGTAAAAAGAATGCTAACAGCTGCAGTTCTTCCCGGCACGTCGCAGAAGCTAACTAAGGATCTAGGACCCAATGGAATCTACTACTACTAGGGTCAATTGGGCAATCGGCTAGCAACCCACCACCTCTATAACGACATCACAACCCCCATATTCATGCTAAATAGTGACTTAAGAGACATATCCCCAAGGTTCTGTACACCTCGAAAGCTGGTAAATATATATACCTTGTATTTAGCGTCGTCGCAGGCGCAGCACTTGGAGGCTCCGATGGAGGGATCCTCACAGATCTTCTTGGTCAGCTCCCCATCCTCAGCGAACCACATGTCATCTGTCTCATATACCATAGCCCTGTAATAGAGATGCTTTTATTTCTATACATATTGCCTATTAGGGATGGAAACGCGAGGAATTGATATCTCCTTTTTTTAAATATTGAGTGATAATTATTTTATTCAATATAAAACTTTTATAGACTTAAAAATGTTATACAAAAAAATGATTACGAAATAGTATCTCCTCAGTCAATGTTGGCGTTAATATTGGGTTTGTGATGATATTTATAGACAACATTAGTGACAGGTGACTAACCTATAATCCAAAAAAATACTTTAACTAATCAAATTCCATCAAAAACCGGGAAAAGCGACTGCTTTTTTTTTGAATTTATATTGAACCAGCCGACTTAGCCGTAAGGTGTATGGCATGTTAAGAAATAAATAAATAATAAATTTATATTGAACAACAAACATACATACAAATAGATTAATCTAAGACATATTAAACTAAACAAACTAATTCTAAGTATATACAACAACGGTATTACAAATTTAGCATACTAACAAGTATTACGTATTACAGTACGAGACAATCACATCATCATCTCATTAGTTTCACTTTAGCTACATATATACTCACTTGAGCATCACGCATCCAGAGCCGGCGGGGGGCGCCTGCCACATAACGAGCATCTCTCCCTTGGGCAGGTCATCCGCTTCGCTCACCGCGTTAGTACATCGCTCAGCGAACTGTGTGATAGTGTCAGCGAACAGCTGAAAGCGCCCCGCGTGACGTCCCCGCTCCGCCTCTGCCACCACTAAGAAGCGGCTGAAATGGTGCTGCCCTCCGCTTAATGTCACTGCAAATAAAAAAGTGCTATAGAATTATATATCATTATATGTTGACGTTCTATGAATGTACTTACTGTACTTAGTTATATTGAAGAATATATTATATAATATTTGTTATATAATACTACGGTGAGGGAAAATATCGTGAGGAAACCCATCTGTTCCCTGAACAGGTAAAAGAGCTCGTAAATGGCGGCATAGCTTGCCACCTGTCACATTGAGTACTAACTATCTGGTCAACACGTAGGTTCGTGGTAGCCATAGAATTACTACCTCCCCGATTGCGGATATGGATACCTGAACAGCTGACTACCCCGCATTGGTTAACCATGAACGAGTTTGACTTTTTTGTCTTTTAATTTGTTTTTCTTATTATATTTATTATATACGTAGCGTGCTTCTTGGTCCTTAGTCGAGTGGAAAAATGCTAATAGAAATCCAAATTTACGGGAATTGAACTGAAAGACCAAGTGACTTAGCGAATGCACAGTGTTTTTCGGTCACCTTAGTTGGTGAATTTCGTAAATTAGATTAGAATTAGAAATTAAACATCTTGCTCCCATTTCAGTTGACCCGTGACCACGGCCATTGCAACATGGCCGAAACGTAATACGTATATAAAATATACGCCATAAATCGCGATTTCTTGGAAAAAGGTTAAGAATCACGAGTCTCTCAGAAATATTAATTTAAATTAATGTAAAGTCGTAGTAAAATGTTACAAAATTTTGCCATAAAAAGCCAAGGTCTGAACGAAATTGCTACAACGAATTTCAATTATAGATTTCATCTGAATAAGTAAACATTGGAAAATTTCATACAATTCCTAGATTTAACCAAATTTAATCAATTCCTGTTCCACGTATTATACACACCTACACATAACAACGAAATATTTTGTTTTATTAAATCGTTAAAGATTGCGCGTCCGTTTCTGATAGAAATACATGAAATGTAATTTTTGGAATCCATCTTTCACCAGAAACCATTTTTCACAGCGCTGTTTTTGAACATACATATTAAATTTTTCAGATTCGAAGATATTCGTAACGAAAACGACAATCTATATTCATGGTTTCGGTTATGTACAGATAGATATATGAATCAAAAGATATATGATTCAACGCTTTGCTAATCTATACTAGTGTATATTATTATTATCCATTTTATATTTTTCTATGTTTCATATCAATATCATAACAATCTCGAGACTATGCTGAAAAATACCAACGAATATACTATTTCATCACGGCGAAATCGATTAGAGTACATGAATTAATCACTACATAATATAAAACAAAGTCGCTTTCTCTGTCCCTATGTCCCTTTGTATGCTTAAATCTTTGAAACTACGCAACGGATTTTGATGCGATTTTTTTAATAGATAGAGTGATTCAAGAGGAAGGTTTATACGTATAATAACATCCATTAAATAGCCAGAAGTGCGAAGCCGGAACGGGTCGCTAGTAGGTATATAAATGTCATATTATCTGTAACGGGGCCCAATGTCACCAGCGCATTTCGCTCAAACGTTACCCTCTACAAGATGCAATTACCCAGGACATGACTAAAGTAGTAATAAAACTAGTCACTACTTACCCACATACCGTTTCCCGGGCGAATACCGCTTCACGTCTCCGTTAATGACCAGCTTGTACATATTGTCTCCAGGAGTCTTCGGCGTGGTCACGTTGCGTGGTACCAGCTCGCACTTCCTCGACGTGACCGACGTGACCACGCTGCATAGTAGGACCACCCATGGCCACGTAGAACGCATTTTGGAGTGCCTGGGAGTTGTTTATTAGAGATATAATGTCTAAATTAACGTTTACATTCATAAACGCTTAATGTACATCATTCTACGTTAAGCGTTTATGTTAATTTATATATAGACATATACATCCCGGTTCTCTATAAGGAAGTAGGCAGAAATCAAGGATCATTTGGCTCGTTCCTGGCATACACTCTCACTTCATATACATTGTTAGTTAACATCACGAACCAAATGCTTAACATGCATTATAGATTGTCTATTTAGTTAGACACTGTATATATTCAATTACAAGAGATTATTTGAAAAATCTTATTAAAAATAGTATCTGTATGAATATTTTTATAAGTCTGGCATTTCGATAGTAACTTATAACAATGTGTTATGAAAGTGTGACAGGAAATTTATAAACATGTTTAAGTGGACTGTGTTCAAACCTAACTTAAATTTTAAGATACATACAAAGAGTTGATAGGAATTGTATCATTATATTTTACATATTTGTTATAATGTTATCATTGTGAATGTAAAATTTTCATGAATCGTGGATTTTAAAAGAGCCTATTAATATAAATAAATGTTCAATCTTCAACTGATCATTGACCCCATAAAACATTGACACAAAGTCACTAAAGTTAATCATTATACGCCGAATAGTTATGGTTGGACATACAATGTAAATCCTTTACATTATGATATACTTTACTTTAAAAAAGATTGTGCAGGAAAATATTATAATATTATTGACAAAGTAAACATTATTCACAATGCAAAACGACAAGCAAAGAGAAACACAAAGCTAAATTATTAAACAATACCAAAAGTCTAACTCCAACTGAAGTCTTTTGTTATACCAAGCTTAGTTCAATCAACCATACATTAACTAAATTTTATCATATCAAATGGATAAAAAGAGTAGAATTATACTTAATTTATAGCATTTCTGCCATATGACATTAGATCAAAATATTTTTGTTATATAGGTGGGAAAAGACTATATATTTATTAAAATAGACTCACCGTAGTTGGGCCTGGGCACAGAATGAACGGCCATTATCGCTCTTATCAGCAGAGGTCGCGGAATTTGACCTCCGGCTGAAAACGAACTACCGTTGACTCGTATTTTATAAACATATACTCGTTATTATAAAATAGCAGTTGCAGATTGTTTATTGTATGAAAACAAAACGACCAATTGGTATAACTGCGAAACTAAACAACTGAGTGTACATACATTTCACATCCGCTAAACCTTTTTAGTAGTTAGACTAACCACTTGATTGACCACCGTAGCAACTACGAAGGTTTAGGAACAAATTTGAGATTAATTATGAAATAGATTTTCTTTGTTTTACTTTCCATAGTTACTTAAATTTTTATTTCTTCAATTTGGTTAATTACTCGTATAATTCAATGCGCGTCTTTTTCATTTTATACCATTTTAAAACATAGCTTAACTAGATTTACAAGGACTGGTTTAATGGATCGCTGTTATTGGCAAGTAGAAATTAATTTGCGTTGCAATGATAAATTATTTGCTTTATTGTATGCCAATGATTTTATTTACATAAAAATGGCGATTGACAGGCGAAGGCGGCGGCCATGACACCATTCGCAGCGAACACCGCGTTCCTGGCATTTCGTGATTGAACCGTAGGCCAATCAATTGTTCACCTCGAAATAAAAACAAAGGATGACCTGAAATGGATGAATTAACTTAATTTTTATTTGAATTTGATAATTCGTTTATCATTATGACTCATATGGTTCAAAGGGTAGCCAAAAGTTACAACTTCCTTTCCCAGTTATGCCAATGATTACTACATTACTTTACAGCTTTAGTTAATAATGTATCGTAATACATACGAATTTCGTGAAGTCTCGTGCTAGTATGGGACGTAAAAATAATGCTAACTAGCTGCCGTTCGTCCTGGCATATCGTGTAGACAACTACGGGACAATTAAATCTATTGGGCTATAGGCTAGTAACCTATCACCAATGTTCCATATGAGATCACAACGCCAATATTCATGCTAAGAAGAGACTTAGGACGTATTGTATTTCCAAGATTCTGTCCACCCCGAAAGGGATTAAAGGACGTGAATGCATATGCAAGTAGTATTCTTATGACATGATGCATTTTGAACACTTTACAAAATTTTGGAAGTGTCCGTTACGATTGACTGGTATGTCATATAAAATTAATAAAAAGAAACGTGGCTCATACGAAGTAGTTAGATTATTCTTTGTGAGGGCATTAAAACCTTAACCAACAAGAGACAATAACACATGCGTCACTTGACAAACGCAAATTGATGTCAGTAATCCGTTTAATTCCAACTAATTGCAGATTGTCAAACAATCGGTCGACACCAAGGCCCTCCGTCAATGGAACTAAATGAAATGTAGTTTTTTCTAAAGAACTCAAACGCAGAACGCTAATTGCTGCATAATTCACGTTTATCATTAACGTCAGTCGGCTGTCATACTTTTGTACTTGTATAAGAATTGGCTGTTTAAATGAAGATGTGAATGCGTTTTGTGAGTGTAAGTCTCGCGAGAGGTGAAGGATAATAACGAATTTACCATCGGAGATTTAAGAATCTATGGTGCTATGGGTACAAACATATTTTTTTGGTTAGATGAAATTTTTTGTGATAAAATTCAATTTCAATTTTTTTTAATCCAACGTAGTTTAGTTGTTTGGGGCTTGACTCTGTATCAGTGGGTACAGAGTTCAATTCCCGCTTGAGCATGTACCAGCGCAACTTAAGTTAGATGTATTTCTATGTATATTTTCGTAATAAAGATTCATTTATGAAATGCGTCGAATACTAAGGTGAGGGAAAACCTCGTGAGGAAAACTACCTGTCCCCCAACAGGTAATAAATAGTTAGCTCTTGTAAATAGCGACGTGGGTTTCCACCCAACACATTAAATACTGACTTTCTGGTCAACTTGTTTGTTCGAGGTAGCTATAGAATTACTAACTTCGCAATTGCGAAGATGGACACCTAAACCTCTGAATTCCCCGCAAGGGATAATGATCGTGAACGCGTTTTTTGTTTTTATCTTTCTTCAATTATTTTCTTCTAAACTCAGTTACTTGTTTTGCTATGTAGGTGATTGAGCGTAATATTTAGTTTTTGTAACAATTGTATCATAGCTGGAAACGTAATTTTACTTGAGATGTTATGAATATTCTAGTAAGTACTGTTAATAATTAATAAGAAGTAACTAAAATCAAATGCATAGTAAAAATATGCTAGGGCTTTGCTAATTATGATTTACATATACCTATAATCTATCACCCTGCTTCAGACTGACTTTTATTTTCCTACTTCAGGAATATACTCGTATATATCTATGTCATGTTTTAATAATAATGTTAAATAATTCTACGTTGTGTATCGAGATCTTAATTGCCATCAATGGCGCCGACCATAATTCGATTATAATGGTTAAGCCCATTAACACAACAACGAATTTTGTGGTTAATGTATTTCGATGAAAAAATATTTTAAATTAATAGACATGTATATATTATATTCCCAATAGGACATATGACAGTCAGCTAGACGCCACTAGGGTAGGGTAGGGTAGGTGACGTTAGAAGTACCTATAACCGCCGAGTGTGTATGAGTGTCAATGTAGCGAAAGTGGTTTGTCAGGATCGGGACATATGGGTATCCGTCTGACTACCCCTCTACAGGGAATCAGGCGTGGTGTGTATGTATGTATATTTCAGAGAATATATAAAATAACAAGCATAGAAAAAAGAGTAAGATTTTCTTTTACATAAAACTCAGTAATCATAACCGTTAACCCATTCTGCCTGGCCGACTTAACCCTTGTATTACATGGCCTTAACAACATATACATTGACGTCCTTTAATGCTTTACGGGATGGACAGAACTTCGGAAAAATAGCAACTCCTATATCACTTATACTCTAGCATAAATATTGAGGTAGTCATGTCATATGAAACATTATTGAGACTGCAACCTCATCGCCCAGTAGATTCTATTTACCCGTAGTCCTTTAGTCGCTTCCTACGACATGTAGGGAAGAACGTCAACTAGTTAGCATTCTTTTTCGTTCTAGGATAACACGGGACTTAAAAAATCTCTTACTGTCAACTCAAACGCATGAATGAACTACGTCGTAAATAAGTATGAGATCAACAGGCAAATTAAGTTCATTAATTAGAACTGATACGGGAGTCATCTCGAGGCATGCGGAACTATGCAGATAAGCTGAATCACTTACGAGAATAGGCCTGACTAATTTGTAGCAGACAGTGAAGGAATTTGTGCTATCGATTGACACTAATTGATTGCGACTCGCTTACTTTAAGTTTGTCGTCGGTCAGTTTACGCGGTTTAAATATTTGTGTCAATTTCGTTTTAGTTCTCTTAAGGTACGCATGTTTGTATTATATGTGATAAGTATACGAATTACTAGCTTCGTACAAGAATACAAACTTATGAAAATAGACTGGTAGGTTCTTCGCATTTTGATACATATTGTGATGAAGTATTTTAATTACCATGTTGTTTTGTACCGACCGACCACATCTCGTCTGTAAATAGTATTTTTAACCTACATGGTTAGTTATACTAACTATGTAATGTTTTACGGTGCAGTATCGACCCAATCTTAGATGTGTGTTAGTGTAAAAGATATTTTAAACAACTATCATAACAGCGTGAATTTTTAGGAGTAGAAACATAATAAAAGAGGTAGGTAATGCTCGAAATACGTATAATATAATAAAGGTGGGTAGGTAGTCAGTCGAAGCCGTGTCTTCGGAGGTAGCTCGCCGCTTAAAACGTCAGAATGGGCTGTTCGCGCCTATCAAGAATATCTGAAACAATAAACATACATTATGTATCTTAGGGTCGGTACTAGCATAGGTTAGTCTAGTATAATAACGCTTTATTTATTTGGGAAAAGAAAGAAAACTTTGACGGCAACTGAATTCACAGATTACGAGAGAATGCCGAGCTATATTCGAGAAATAAAACTCGTGAATAGTGTGTCTTATACGCACGGACTCACCGTGTGTATGAATGTCCACCGCGCACGTCATACGCAAGAGGATAGTATCTTACGTGAAACCGAATTTTTGAGGCGGTGTCTACAAGCCACCAAAATTACATACTATCGTATGTCTTATAAAGCCTTACTAGTTTATACTTTCTTTCTTTCAATTTTTTTATATACTCGTAGTGTTTACAAACACAAATAGATCAGATTCAAACATCACGCCCGCCTTCCACGTAAGTGACAAATTGCTAGCCCATCGCCCAATACAATCTATTGACCCATTACCCGTTGAACTTAGTCCCATTCTACGATATACCGGGAAGAACGGCAGCTAGCAAGAGTAATCGCTTGTTGTTACTATCTGCTTGTTATAAATGGCGCCACGGCTTACAACTTATAACATTAAATACTGCCTAACTGGACATCAAAGAGAATTACTACCTCCGCAATTGCGGAGATGTATATCAGAACGCTTAGTCGTGAAAGCTGTCTTTAGCCAGTACCTTGCATCATGAGGTGGCAGGGCAGTGCCAGGTAGGTGGTGGCGGCGGCCAGCGGCTGGCTCTGCTGCCGGCGCCCCTCCTTCCACAGGTGGTAGAGCTGTGCCGAGCCCCGCGACGCCCACAGCGCCGGGCACGCCGCCTCGCCCACTTCTGGAATAGGCAAATAAATGTTATAAAAGTCAAAGTCAAATGTTTTTATTCAACATAAGTACAAGTACAGTACATTCATTGAAAGTGAAAACATTTGCCTGACACTGGTTGTCTCTTATCATTGAAATTCTACCGTTGGTTCGGAAGCCCTGGCTCGGAGAAGAACCAACAAGAAACTCCGGCTTTCAGGATTTTTTGCCCAGTGCCATTTACATATATATTTTGCAACGCTTTGATGAAGGTTTAATCGTTGAAGGTACCTGATTTTTGATGACGATTCTATAGGTGGTTATACTTCAAAACAGTTAAGAAATAGATTTGAACAATTCTTTGTTAAAAACCTTTCTTCAAGGCTCGTATTCTAAAACTTAAAATAAATAAAAGATACAAACCTGTTGATTTAGGTACATCGTAAAAATCAAACTTCATTTTTGCATTACGCATCACAGATTGTTACATCATATCTAATTGACTGTTTAAAAAGATTAGTCAAGATCGTTCAAAGTGGACTTAAATAGTCTCCATCTACCCTGTCAGTGACTTACACAAACGACACTCATACAGCGTACTAACCATCACGCGGATCAGCCGCATCCACCTGCGGGCGATTCTTGTCAATCGCATCAAGACCTTCCTCATGAGACCGAGTGGCCTCCGCTCGCCTCCAGCTGTTCCGCGAGAACAGCGCCAGGTTAGCACTAGGGTCGCTGCTGCGGCGTTGGTGGCGGAAGAACAGCATCTCTTCAGGTTCTCCCTCCCAGTCGCTGTCCCATTGGTCGCCGTCCCACGCTGGTTCGGAGCAAGGCGTCCCACTGCCGCTCTCACTCGTCCATGATGCGCCGCGCGCTATGGCCAGCTGTGGATATAATGGTGTGTGAAAATGCAAATGTATATAGATGTTCGGATATATAAATCCAAGAATCCAATAAAAAATAAAAATCCTTAAATCCAAGCTAAGGTGCATAACTGGTCCTCCAATAGCGCCCGATCTATGGCTAGAGTGAAATGTGGTGTTCAATTTTATGAATAAGCTATTATTACTTATTCCGAGAGTTCATTACATAGCATAGGTGCAATTGAATACAACCTTTTCATACATACTATCTGCCTGGTAAAAAGAATCTCACATCGTGTAACCCCTTTTAAGACAAATCTCAAAATTAAGTTTGAATGTTAAGTTGACAAGTGGTCATCCCAACGCCTAGTAAAAAACATGATTGGAACGAAATTGAACAAAAAGGCTGCGCGAAACGATTGTATGTATGATTTTGCGATATTTTTTGCCCATTGCCATCGCGGCTTTATTTCCCAAAGTACTTACGCTGCACCGTTAGCCATATCGCCGTTACTAGGTGCGCAAAAACCTTATTGTAAGAGTATTTCGTACTGATGTACAGAAAAATTACAATCATTCTATATAATTGATGTCTGTAATCGGATAGGTGCATTAGCCGTATGATGTACCTCTAAATTTATGATAGTAGTTACTTAACGAAGAAAGAAGTCGTCATGGTAACAATATTGAATACACGTGCATTAACTGCCGAGCTTTTTCATCTCCCGCAAAATCAATCCAGATTCTCCGAGTTGACAATTAGCAACTGGTAGTCAGAGAAGTAACCCTTAGTAGTGGTAGTAAGAATAATAATAATTGAGACAATATTACACTAATTGAACTAACCCCTTGGTAAGTTTATTTAAGACTTGTGTTAAGGGTACTAGTCAACGTATATTTAAGATATATATACTTATTATACACCGATAAATACATATATAGCACATATAATCAACAACCAGACTCGAAAGCAGAAGAAAAGCGTAGTTCTTAACTCTGCCTCCATCGGGAATCGAACCCGGGAACTCACGAGTAGCGTTCAAGTTTTTAACGGATCACGCCACGAAGGCCATCAAATAAAGAATAAAGTAAAGAAAGAAAAGAAAAGAAAGAAAACACTTTATTCACTGCACCACAACTACACAAATTACATCAAACACACAAACAATAAACATCAAGAATGAAAACCATTGATGCAGTGAAAAGGTGCTGCCTCAGTATACGATGCAGCTATAGCTATATATATTATATAGCTATAGCTATAAAGTAGTCAGTTGTTAGTTACCTCAGCGTGTCCTTTGCCGTTGGGGCCACGTACACGCACGTATTCGCAGCGACCGTTGCCAGCGCCGCCGCCCAGGCCCATACGCTGCGCTACCTTCTGGGATAACGAGGTTTGCTGCAACACACAAACACGCTATGAGATTTACATACATATATTTATATATTGACGTCCTTTAAGCCGTTTCGGAGTTTATAGTACCTTGTAGATAGGACAAAATTTCCCTTTGTCTTTTAGCATTAATTCGGAGTTGAGAATACACTTATTTGTAACATTGGTGATAGGTTGCTAGGCCATTGCCTTAGTTTTAGAGCTTTAATTCCCTAATAACCACTCGTAAATCATAATTAGGAAAAAGTCTAGAAATAATTACTTAAATTAATAAAAATAAATATTGTGACAAAAATATTATGCTGTGTCTTAGTATATTATGTTATGTGTAATGTATGGATGTGAATGTGTACACGTATGTATGCTGAACAAAGCTTACTTTCTATTGGCACTAAAAGTGTATGTCATCTTAACAGACCCGCCATTAAGTTATTAAGATTGTAAGATGAACTCAATGTGAGCTTCGCACAGTCTGTAAGTGACCTAAATATTTTTATTAGGGTCAGATTAAATGTCGAGAGAAATGGATCATTAAGTTCGTTAAATATATAGATTAGAGATGGCGGAGACAATCGAAATGAAGTCTTTCTTAGCTTATTATTAACATGTCAGGAGATATATTCGTGTATTTCTATGTATATTTTTGAATTGTCCCCAGTCTATCAAAAAACTGAATCATTTTGTTACTTAGGAAGTATGAGTGAGCAAGGGAAACGTTTCCACCGAGATTTTAAGATAGCCATTAAAGATATTGGGATGAAAATATGTTAGGACACTACTGTAGGTATATTTTAACGGAACCAAATCATGAAACTTATAAAAAGATGAAGTAGATTTTAGTTTATTTCATTATAACCTAGTTTTTATTTCAAAAAATTTCAAAATTTTCTATATTAAGTATTTCTGACACCTGACGTGACAGTTTTTTTTATTATTTTTCCTAGGTTACTCATACATAGATACATAACATTCCATAACTTATCTGCGGTATAAACATCGAGTAAACTAGTGTAATGCTAAATGTGAGCTACTTTTATTAGTTTTAATATAATTATGTCATATTCAGCCCTAATAAAACTATACGACGAATATAGGTACCGATTTATATCTAAAATTATCACTAATAGTGTTAGCAATAAGTGTTTTGCGCCGGATAGACTGTAATTGAAGATCTAATGGACCGGTTACATACATAAGTTGTGCTTAGTTAAAGATGTATTATTCATTTTACATTACGACCAAGATCTGTGTTTGTAATTCGATCGCAGAAGTAAATGACGTTAAATTTTATAAGCTTCAAGTGTTTCAATTTAGAGCCAAGAATAGAATTCAGTTATCCCAACTAAGTAAGTACATATAACTTATTTAAACCATTATCTACTTCAAACATGTCCCGTGCTAGCCCTGGACATAAAAAGAATGCTAACTAGCTGCCATTCTTTCCTTAAAACTCAATTATAGATGCTAATACGTCAACAAAATGTTTTCATTTCTCTAAGGTCATGTATATGTACATTTGATTATCCTGATGGTTTTTCAACATGTAACGCAAGGTAGCGTATCCTTCACCTTACCAACCGTAACCGTAGACAAGGTTAATTATCCGTGATTATGATGTGCACTTCGCGACTTTACTCAATTACATTCTAATGGAACCACAGATGATTGCTTAGTGTTAAGCGTATACGTTGCTATGTTTTATATGGGCTCATACAATTGTACAGTTACAATGATAGATGATGTTACTATATATTTCTGCTTATATTATCGCATTAGGCCTCTATTGAGGCAGTCTTAGTCTGTAAATTAAGAAGTTTTTTAGTCACTAACCGGTAAAAAGTAAGCCATTCTTCAACTATCGGAAGAAGTGGCTAAGCCGTGGGACCTACCGTACCCCTGCCCGAAATTATTATTGCACTTTAGAACATCGTGCAACTAATGACATGAGACTGAATGGCAAGGTCTAAGGTCCGTGACAGATGCAGTGGACGCACTAGCTATTGCACATGCACTCTAATTGAAACAGTGTGTTGTAATTTACCGTACCTATTGTTTCAGTATAAGAATTATCTAAATATTATTGTTATTAACGGATGGTTTGTTTTGCCCTTAGTTTATAAGTATGTATATATATGTCGGTTGATGTGTGGTGGTTGGTGTGATGGTGTAGTGTGGTGGTGGTGTGACGGCGGACTGACCCGTGCGTGGTAGAGCGCGTGCAGCGCCTCGTAGCGCAGCGACGCGAGGAAGAGCGCGGTGGGCGGCTCCGCGGAGGCCACCAGCTCCAGGCAGAGCAGCTCCCCGTCGCGCACCTCCACCTGCTCCAGCGTCGCCTCGAAGTCGTCCACCGCGAAGCACAGCAGCGGGTAGCACGGCTCCTCCGCCTCGCCCTTCGCCTCCATGCGCCGCCGCGACGGCGACGCCCACACCTGCCACACACCACCACATCAGACCATCGCCACTGCCACCGCCATCCGCCGGAGCGAGCGGGATCGATGCCACCGTGTCGTCACCGAGGCGAGGGGCGCCCTTCGCCGGAGAAATCGGCCGGTGCACCCGCACCGATTGAGGGGCGAGCGCGGGCCGAAGGGGGAGGGCGCGCGGGGGCCGGCGCGCGCATTCCGCTCGCCACCGCCAGTCGCCGCGACGCTCCTCAGTCGGCCGCACGCCCCTCGGCCTCTCGTCTCAGCTCAACCCTAACGGTGTCCCTCGGTGCGGGCCTCGATCCCCTTCGCTCCCAATACTGTGTTCTGTCCCCTGGCAGTCAGTTGAGTGCGCGTTTCTCAGTTCCAGGTGAGCCGTTGGTGCGTTCGGTGCGCGTGTTCCTAGCGAGCGAGGCGCCACAGCGCGACCTAGTGCGAGCGGAGCGGCCGCCATCGACGCCCCCGGAGTGCGAGGTGCCGCCGAGCCTGCCGGTCGAAGAGCGAGCGGCCCATGACCTGAACAACAACCCTCCCGGCGCGATGCCTTCGCAGGCTGAGCTGCTGCAGCGGCAGCCGCTGCTGGCGCGCGCTCCCAAGCCGCCCTCCGCCACGGATGAGAGCGACGAGGCGGGCGGGTCGCCGCCCTCCGGCGGGGGCCACGCGCGCCATGAGCTCGTCATCGAGATGGGCGAGAGCGGGCGGCACGAGGCGCGCTTCCCGCGGGAGCCGCTCAAGGCGCTGGCGGCGTTCGCCTTCCTGTTCGTGAGCGTGTGCATCAACATGACTGCGCTGGCGCTGGTGCACGAGCGGCTGCCCGATCGGAACACGACGCCCGCGCTGCCCGACATCGTGCTGGACAACGTGGCGGAGCGCGACTGGGCGCTGCCCGCCTCCGAGTACATCATCGTGGCGTGCACCAGCACGGCGGCCGCCACGGTGCTGCTGCACCGGCACCGGTGGGTGGTGGCGCGGCGCGTCTTCTTCCTGGTGGGGCTGCTGTACCTGTACCGCTCGTGCACCATGTGGGTGACGGTGCTGCCCGTGGCCACGCCCAACTACCCCTGCAAGGAGAAGGAGCCGGGCGTCACGTGGGCGCAGATCGCGCAGCGCGTCTTCTCCCTCATCTCGGGCTTCGGCCTGTCCATCAACGGCAAGCACGTGTACTGCGGCGACTACATCTACTCGGGGCACACCATGATGCTGGTGTTCTCGTACCTGCTGGTGGCGGAGTACTCGCCGCGGAGGCTGTGGCCGCTGCACTGGGCGCTGTGGGCGGCCGCGCTGCTCGGCGTGTGCTTCGTGCTGGTGGCGCACGGCCACTACACGGTGGACGTGATCATCGCGTACTACGTGACGACGCGCCTCTTCTGGTGGTACCACGCGCTGGTGAGCAGCGGCGGCGGCGGGCGCGGGCAGCGCTGGCTGGGCCGCGAGTGGTGGCACCCCTTCTTCTCGTGGCTGGAGCGCAACGCGAGGGCGCCCCTGCCGCGCCGCTACGAGTGGCCGCTGCCCTGGCCGCGCGGCAAGCTGTTCGCGAGGCTGAGCTAGCGGCGAGGGGCCGACGAACTACTCACCCGCTGCGAGCGGCGGCGCAGCACCTGTAGCTGCGTGGGCGCCGTGCGCGTGCACACCGCCACCGTGAGCGTGTACTCGAGCCGGTGCAGCAGCAGGTTGAGCACGAGCGTGTCCTGCCACGCGACGTCCGGGTCCCCGACGGGCAGCCGGCGCGACGCCCGCCTCAGCACCTCCACCTCGGCCTGCAACCAACGCGCGTGTCAGCTAAGGGGGCCTGTGGTGGGCGCGTGCGAGGGCGCGGGGGCCGCTCACCTGGAAGCGCGGGTGCGCGCGTGACGAGGAGCGCAGGTGGCGCCGGCGCACGAAGAACAGCAGGTCGTCGTGGTCGGGCGCCGGCTCCTCGAACAGGAAGTGGCGCACGAACGCATCCGTCCAGAAGCCGACGCCAGCGCCCGCCGCGTCTGCAACAGCGCCGCGCTCAGCCTCTCACCTCACTCGCATAGTACAAAGGCCCAGCCCCGCCGACGGGCGGAGCTGCCCCGAGTGCATAGACTGTTTTTGCAAGCCTAGACGGCTCCAATGAATCAATGTGGACTCATACAGTGCTCGTTCCTCTCTGGCATCAGACAGTGAAAGCTTACTAGATTAACTGTACAGTGGTCAATCTACGAACAAACTATAAAGGCATGTGTTATAGATACAGTAATGTTAATATGTTATTCTACTTTTCTATAAAGTGTATACTATCACAAGTGCGTGCCTTTTATTAAGGGCGTCGACCCTCTGTCCTCTCAGTGGCCCAACATTGTCTGTGGAATGTATGGGTGCAATGTGGTGTAACACCTTCTGTCGCAGAATCACTATCGAGCTGGTAAATAAATCAAAGCCTGCTTGTTCCATAAATACTAAGACACAAACACCTAAGTACACACATGCAATATAAACACAAGACTACATGTTGCATAAAAACATCTTAGAATATTCCATTCTGTTTATCTTACTTGTCCGTTAGTTGCCTCTACTAATGACTATCATTTGAAAACCTTATTAGGAAAAACTTCTTAATGATCATCATCAGATTTGCCTCAAACAATGTACTTTTTTAACCAAAAATACTATTTAGTCAAATAATTACCCAGCCTAATTGAGTTATTCACCTTTTAGATATTTAGAATAATTATCAGGGTTGATATGACATTTCTGTCAGGTTGCTAGCCCAATGCTTATAGCTTTTATTTAAATCTAGTTCCTATATTTCTTCTTTTCCGTCCTTCATATATATTTTTTGAGACTTACATTCTCAAATCATCCTTTTGTGTCAAAAAAACAAAACTATGTATTTTTGTATTCCAATGACTCAGTATATTGATTACAATCATGTGCTAGCTGCACTCATACATAAAATAAAACATTTACTTGCTTCAAAATTAGACAAAGAATACCAGATACAGTCCTACTGTATTTCTGTTATCCACAGTTGCCGATAAGATTAGATAAGAGTTTTCAATAAGTAATTTGAATATCCAAAAACACTTACTGATTTCATTTGACAATCAAATATTTCCATAACATTTGCTAGTTAGTATTGTTTTATACAATTCATAGCCAAGGAAGCTCTGAACAATTGACACATTTTCTTTATATATCTACTTAGCATGGTATAATAACATATTTTACCTCTCTTAAACATATAGCGGATACTTGGGGTACTTATGTATAGCGACAGGATGATTGATTGATAACATACACAACACATTCTCAACAAAAAGTTACTTTTTGCTAATAAATAGATGGTAGTTAACAGCTGAGCAATTACTGTTTCAGCCGCTGGCTACATACAACTTTTTTTTCAACAATAATATAAAAAAGTTTTAAACTTAACACATGAGATATGCCAAGTTGAACTTTGATATCACACAAACACTAGTTAATTACGTAGTTAGGATTTATGCCTATTCTATTTATATTTTCCTGTTGCAAAGGTCACATAGCGTCACAGTTTATTCATACTAGGTGTTATAAGCACATTCAATCATAAATTCTCGATGAATCCAACTAACATAAGAATGCAAATTGAAATAATCACCCATGCATCATCTTAGCATACTATGCATAAATCAACTACAAATATAAACAGATTATTATATTATGAATATAAATAATGACATAAATACCATTATCCCTTATGGGGTGGTCAGAGTTATCATCATATTGTCTATTTACACAATTATAGTGGTCACATTAAACTCTTGTCACACTGACTCACAATATAATTCATAGTATAATATAATATGCATTTAAGTACTAATTTAATGCATTTATATTCTCATACATCTATGTTTTAACTTGCGTGAATAGCTTTTTAAACAACTCTTTGTTCTACATACATACACTCACATCCTTTAATCTTTGTTTTATATGCATTATTTTTACATACAAATACGTCTGTATGTAGGTGTCATTAAATACCTAATACCTACCCACAATTACCATACAATACAAACTTATGAAAATTCATAATAGTTATCAGGAGAAATACATGAAATTATTATTCCCTTTTGATAACAGTTCCCATGCATTTTCACTTACAATAAATCTCAATATACCTTTACATAGTTGGGCTGCATTTTATGAATGGGTTACAGCAAATACCCATCTGTACATATTGATAGTGCATAACATTTACACTCCAAACAAAACAATCCTACACAGTAATGCGACCCCAATTCAATATAGATACAAATAGGTCCAATTTATCACACCAGAACGCTCATTGTATCAAGTTTCACAAAGGCTTTTGTGGCCCACATGCAATCTGATATGCTATCAACAGAGCTTATCTGTTGAACCCACTATCCTAGAAGCAAGATCATTAATTGTGCTAAATTAATTGATTATAATTTAATACTACATTCATAGAGTAAGTATAGCACTTGTACACTGTTATGAAACAACACAAACATGCTTCATGTCCAAAATACAAGAGAGGTAGGCGATTAAAAGAAGAATGAACATTTTCTAAACAAAATATATATTTGGCTTTAATGAAATGATAACAACCGTAAAAAAGCATTACTATATTGTCTAGGAAGCTAAGCATAATTTATATAGTAGTGTATTTATACATCTTAATTCGATAAAGCTGCTATCATTTTATTCCATAAAATATAATTTTTCTAATTCTGAGCATCCCTTGCAGCACTATATGAGTATGTATACTGTATAAACTATTTATGAACAATCTATTTATTTATGGAAAAGGCTACCATAATTTTAAGTACACTAAAAACAGTGCTTTGTAAAAAATACTAAAGCATTCCATACAACACTCAGAAGTCACATGCAAACATGAAACTTAATCATATTAGTTATGCAGGTTTTCAACAGAGCAAGCCATTGACCTTTACCACAAAGACCTCTGTCGCAAATGAATTAAAACAAAAGATACAAATATTGACTCATACCAATCCGTGTATGCTTCTATAGAAACTGATAACGTACAAAGAGGCATGACTATGTCAGTATATGCATATAATAACACTACTTAAGAATACACAGTCATAAGAACTAACTACAACACAAGTCATGTATTATTAAATAATATAGCGTTTTGTGTTGGTGAGGAAAAACATGGCAAACCTACCTAACTCTGAATAGACTATGATTTTAAACAGTGCCGACTACATCATCACCTTAATATGTATGTATGTCTAGCATCTTAACGTCAAGAACAACAACTGTCTACTTTTAAGATATGGACAGAATATAATACACACAGTATATTGGGATATTAGTTATAGTGGTGTAAGGAGTACTTATAATCACTGAGTGTGTATGAAGAGGTGTGTCAATGAAATTGGTTAGTCAGTATCAAGGCATATGGGGATCCATCTCTGCCTAGCCTTCTACAGGGAATCAGAAATGATGTGTATGTAAATTGATGTAGTGTATAGATATTACAAACAGTATAATATTGGTTTCTATCATGTATTAAGACGTTAGTCTCAATATATGCAGATGAATGTCACTTAGCAAGAACAACCAACAATAAAAGTTAACATAACCAGTTCCTGCGCATAGAAAGTTCCAGTTATTTAATTAAGAAACCTGAAATCAACTGCTCAAGCAGGTAAGTTCAATGAAACATTGGAGTAAACATTCATTTACTTATGCAATATCCTGTGCTAGTCTGAGACTTAAATATAATGCTATTTAGCTGCCTGTCTTGTGCTAGCTGGGATGTAAAAAGAATGGTAACTAGCTGCTGTTCTTCTCGGCGTATGGTAGGAGGCGACTAAGGTACTGGATGTAAATAGAATTTATTATGACATCACAATCCCAATATTTATGCTAAAAAGTGACCTAGAAGATTTATCGACATGAATTTATATGTATCTAGCCGCCTTTCAGGCATGTTGTAGAAGCTGACTAAGAGACAAAATTGATAGTTTTGCATAAAGTAACTAAGATGATATTATATTTGCAAGATTCTGTTTACTCCAGAATGAATCAATATCTTCAAGGTTCTAGCTACCCCAAAAAGGATTAAGTGTTATGCAAGGAAATTATGTAATCTACTCAGGTTTGTAATTGTTTTCATACTCATAGGAGAAGTAATATATTTATACAACTGGTTTGTTTGATGCGCACAGCTCTTGTACATTAATTTGTTCAACCAGTTTAACCACTAGTAGTGGCATAATAAATTAAGATTCTTTGGTTACCAAACACTGCCTCTATACCATAGTCTTTGATTCTATTTTGATAAATGGAATGCCAACATGGACTAACTACATATGCCGATGCTTTTTATATAAAATAATAATGAGTGTTAATTCACAGCCACAAAAACATAGTAATATATGTATATATAGTTATTTATTCCTCAATAGAAGCGTATGGTGGACTAATGAAAGGTTTTATTAGCCATTGAAGTTATTTATATTATGCAATCATGCAGTTAAGTGTAAACCATTGTTTATTATACTAAGTATGTGCAGGTCTAACAAATAGGAACTTGCCACCTTTTGGAAATAGCATTTAGAAGTAATTTGGGTTTTCATTGTGCAATAGTTAGGTAACCTAATAACTGTTAACTTTTATCATTATATACCTACTGCAAGTAAGTTATTTTTTATTTGAATAACTAATTTGAGCATGTAACTTCTCCAAAATTTATTATGGAATCTCCACTCAGAAAATCATTTGATTTGTTCCCTTTTATGCATCATATTGTGTGTAGACACTTATCAGTAACAAGTAAACAAAACACAATTTTAAAGCATTGAACCACAAACCAGATTAGTTCAATTCCTTAGTCAGGTCTTATGGCAATCCAAAGGCTGTGTTGTATACACAACTGAGCCTAGGTGGAGCCATTAAATACTTCAGCGTTTGAACATTGTGAGTGATTCATATGCATTATTCATGTTTGCCTCGATCTCCAACAACCATTACCAATTGAATCTGATTGGAGAATGGTTCAATGCTTCCAATTACCTGTTTTCATTCAAGCATTTATGTATAACTTTGTGACTTATCTCTTTTGGGATGGTCAGAAGTCTCTGTATCTTTATAGTAACACTCTGGCTACTTGGTCTCAAGTTTTCTCAAGGGGCATTTTAAATCCTCAGATTAATTATGAAAGGTTTCATTTAACTCTACAAAAAATGTACATTATTACATATTATACACATTGGATAACAACATACTCAAAACTTTTGTTTGATAAACAAGGATATGAAAAGGTAAGATTTAATTCTTTTGGCTGATAATTTTATCTGGAATTCTTGATACAATGATAAGTCCTTATTGATAACGGTATTAGTTGATGATTGGTACCAATATACTCGTATTTGTGAATATCATTCCTTGACGTAGCATATGATCATATGATCAAAACAATTTATTATGATAAGATACAAAGTACAATAAAAATGTTAAATAATGATATAATCTTTCAATTTGGGTGTTTTGTTTTGGATTTTAAATTAATCCTTATGTACTAAACTATGTATTAAAAGCTACATACATATATTAACACACATCTTTCTCTATCTTTCAGAATGAATAGAAGTCATAGGTTGACACCAAACTCAGTATTGTGATGGGCACCTCCTACATCATCTCCAAGAAGAAAGGCAGCACATTGCATGTTTCCTAAATGAGCATTATGGATGTAACTGCTGTTGTTTTAATGTTCCAGAAGCGAATTGAGGGAATAGGTGTAAAAACAGTAAAAATGCAATCTTAATGGTGCATAATTTGGTAGCAATCTCTCACCCATATTCTTCCTCAATGGCAACAGAACTGTCATATCAATGGACAAGGTGTCAAATGAGATATGGTGTATCTTGGCTTTGTGTACCTCAATAAAATCAGAATAGAATAGAAGATAGGTTGCGAAGAACCATAATAAAATTTAAATTAAGTTTTAGTTAATATATGCATGCAGTCATAAATTGATGTAGTGGGAGACCGTGAAGGTTATTATGTTTGGTTCTAACATGTTTTCTTCATCATCTTTGAGTATTTTGTGTGTTAATAACTTACAGTGCAGCAGGTCATACATACATGGACAGTATCGGCAAATAAAATTTGAATTATAATTGGAATATAACTATCAGTTCAGTTTTAGATTAAACTTGAGTCACTAAGACAGCAACACATATATTTTTACACTTAAAGTGATGGAAACCATTGTAATATAAATTAATATTGGCTACAGTCAGATGTTGATGTAAAAAAATCCCCTTCAGGCGTTTGTATAGCACTCACCCTGTAGGCATTAAAGGTACAATTGCAAGCAATGAGTCACTAATGCTAAAACTAAATTGCTCAAGAGATAGTGTTTATCACTAATCACATTTTAAGCCAGTTCATAAAGAAACCATGACAATACAATTTAAAAACAACAAACACGTCAAGAGGTTTAAAATAGAACAATATTCATTATGTGTTTTGTAAACTAATTTGAATTAATGGCCCAGCATTCCTTAATTGGAGTCACAAACTTGTTTACCTGTCTTTGCCCTTTGACTTGAACATAAAAATACACCAAGGCCAGTTGAGGCTAATATTTAATGAGCTAAGTGTATATGCATCGTTGGAATACGTCATAAAATCAACCATTTACTTATGGCCATGTAAAAATAAAAACAGTGTGGTTCCTCTGTAAATGTAATCACAAAGTTGTATGTTTTGTCTCAAAATACACATGTTGCACAAACAGAATTAAAGTTTTTTTTGTTTCATTGTCAATATATCTAAAATTGTATTATAGTTGTAAGATGTTTTGTATTTGATATGAAATGAGAATATGAATAAAACAATATCTTGGATCCTTAGGTGGGTACTCAATTTATATATATTTATATTTCTATAGTGTACATAAATAAGATAACTGGAAAGATATACAAAGATAAAGAATATTGATAATTTAATAAAATCCTAAATATCTCCCATTCACACTGGCATGTTGTTTGAGGCTACTAACAGATATATAGCAGTATAATCTTCTGGATGATGACCTAGCAAGAACAACTAGTCACTAACTTGACTACAACATCGCAACCCCAGTATAGTTGCTAAAAGTGACAAAAGAGATATTGTCTACCACCTCAAATGGGAATAACTGAACATGTATTTATTAATAACAATAAACAAGCTTAATTCTTCTAACAAAAATAATTTGTAGTTATACTAAGTACATTGTCTTAAATAAAAATTTAATTATAACTGTGCATTTGGCAAGGCTTACTAATTTTAAAGAAAACATTGTTAAACTGAAGCAGAATGTAAACAAAGCACCTTTATTTTCAAAACAACATGCAAATCTCAAACCAACAAAGCTTTAGCTACGTAAGTAATTAAAATGGCATGCAATACATATTATTATTAAAATCTTGGGAATATGCACATGCATGAAATGATCATTACAATTATTGTTATTGCTTGTAGGAGAATTCCTTTTTTATATAAACTGATGTAAGTAAAGTAAGGCTAAAAGAAACTAATATTTCACCAGAAAGGTACCTAGTCCCAACCAAACTTACATAATAAGTTATGTTAAAGCATTCAGAGGCAGACTATAGTATATCCCAAGGATACAACTGCTGCTGACTAGGTTTATCTCTAAACATGGAACATATATTTTAGGTAAAAACTTGTTAATAAGTTTATAAGAAGTTCTAACATTTAATACCTATGAAATAAAGCTATTGACTGCGAAGAATAGGTTCCACAATATTATAGCAGTGGCAGTGAAAGGTTAGTAGACCAGGTTTAACTAAAGTATACTTAACGAAATTAACCATATAAGAATACTTTCGTTCATGCATTAGATTAGTAAAAAGCCTCACCATCTTTTAGCATTTGGCGCATTTCCTTGGTACGCTGAAAGCTGATCTCTTCTAAGAGTTGTTGAAGCATGGAAACCTCCTTGGAATCGCTGTTTCCCGCCATGCCGACAACCACCACCAAAGTTACCAAACACCAACACCACAAAATTTGTTAATTTGTTAGAACGATGCATACATTCAAAAATGTTAGGACAGAAGCAAAAATAGGAATCAGGTAAACCATGAGAAGGAGCCAAGGTAAAAACAAACAACATACATAAGTTAGCAATAGAAATATTCAAATAAACAATAACAAGCAACCATAAATAAAATTTATATAGAATAGAACATGATCAAAAATATTTAGAAATATTTCTAGTAAGCTTGCATGACATTCGTGGACGCACGCAAAACACGTTCAAAATGATTCACAGATAAAACATAAAATGCATCACAGATAACATATGCGAGACGTTAATATAAGGTGGATTACATAGTCCTAGAATAATGATACAAATCATAAGATATTTGCTGGATAGTTCTATTGTGAACCATTTTTCATTTGAAATAGAATCACTTTCTTTTAAGATTATTGCACAGATATTAATTGAATTCAATGAGAATTCGAAATTAATGTCAGTCAAAATAAATAAAGATGTCAGGCAATTGGCTTATCGACTATTGTGATTTGTGACTGATACTATCTAGTTTCTATTTTATTCAAGGTTTATTTTAACTATGTAAAAGAAACAAAGGGCTATGAGTGGTTGTTCAGATAGTCAAGAAAATTAACTATATGTGAATCATTGAATGGTGTCCATTAGACAATGTTTTGGCAAAATATACTTAAAAGGAAATGGACGGCCATGATTCATAACAAGTGAGAACGCAGATATCAAGATGTACGATAGCGCTTGTGGTGCTGCTGCCACCGGGCAGTGTGGCAAACCACAGCATGAATGCGATACCACCACATCTCACCGGCCATGTCCACCACCAGCCGAACGAGATTATAGCGGTTTTGATATTGTGAAAGCGACGCAATATGGAGCTTTCGCGCGAGTCCAAGAATTGGTGGAGGCCGGCTGGGATGTCAACCAACCGGATCATGAAACCGTGACCTTATTGCATTGGGCAGCAATAAACAACCGCCGCGAAATCATGGAGTACTTACTTACGAAAGGAGCACGTGTTGACGCGGTCGGTGGTGAGCTGCAGTCTACTCCCCTACACTGGGCGACTCGCCAGGGCCACCTGGAAGCCACTGTCATATTAATGAATGCTGGGGCGGACACTGCCATTCGCGACGCTGAAGGTTGTGCAGCTCTGCATTTAGCAGCTCAGTTTGGTCACACGGCTGTGGTAGCTTATCTTGTTGCTCGTGGTGTCAATCCTGATGAAGGAGATGCCGCAGGGATGACTCCACTCATGTGGTCTTGTTGGAAAATCTGTGCAGTTGATCCCACACGTCTGTTGCTCACTTTGGGTGCTTCTACGCAGCCTGTGGATCATGCGCATGGCAACACAGCCCTGCATTGGGCAATATTGGCAAGGAATGTCACTGCCATTGCTACTTTGGTGCTCTATGGAAATGCCAGCCTGGAGGTCCCCAACCAAAGAGGTGTGACTCCTTTGGCAATGCTGCAGTCTAATGCTCAATCCCTCTGGATCGGTACTAAGGTGGAAGAGCGCATCCGGGAACACACATTGGCCACCAATCGGAAAGGAATCTGTAGAAGGCTTATGTATGATAAGGTACTTTTTTATACTGTTTTATCTAATATTACTATTTCTTTGAAGCATTTACCAATTCCATACATATTATAAAAATAAGATAGTAGTAGATTGTAGAATAAAGATGAAGATATTGGAATGCTTAGCAAAAGAAAAGGGGTTACAAGTAAATAATTATTACCTAGTCTGAGGTACAGCTTAGTTTAATCAATAATAGCAATATAATTAATAATACTAGTATAGAATATTATCTATGGTTTTCAATCTAATATCATTCATCTGCATAACAAATAGTAGATTGACAAAAGGAATATATATGGGTGAAGTGGAAGGGGGATTACATAGGTGCAGGACTGGCATTGTCTGGTGCAGGCAAGCAGGGTCAATAAGAATGACATATTGAAAAATGTCATGTTGCATAAGTACCCATAACCGCCGAGTGTGTAGGAGTGTCAATGAAGCGAAAGTGGTTTGTCAGAATTGAGGCAGCCAGGGATCTATGATATCTGCCCATCCCTATACAGGGAATTGGGGTGTGACGTATCTGTCTTAGAATATGTACCCCTGATTACTCTAAAAGGGTTTATAGTCTTGATGAATTTGTGCCTACCTTTGTGCTTAGTAATTGAATACAATATTGATTTCATTAGATACTTTGTCCCATGCTAGTCTGGAACATAGAAAAACTGCTATCTGTCTAATGGCTGTGAATAGGGGTAAATGGATTCTATTGGGCAATGGGGTAGCAACATGTAGCCAATGTTCCATATGACATAAGAGCACCAATATTCATGCAAAACAGTGTCCAAGGGGGTGTTTTTGGTATTGATGTTTTCATTATAATTTATAGTCTTTGCAAATGAAAATGTCATTTTTTAATAATTGCTGTTTACACTACATAACGTCAGCTAAAAGGAAAATCTGCAAAAATAGTAATACGCTACGATGGTGCTTTCCAGAAATTCCGTTGGTGGGCAGCGTGCGGTCTGCCTCTGGTGGGCTTCTACCTGGTGGGCATGGTGCTGGAGCTGGCGGCGCCCTACTTCGTGAAGGCGCTGCTGCTGGTGGCCATGGCGCTCAGTGGGCACGCGCTCATGTCGGCGCTCACGGACGACGAGCTGCGCGCCATGCTGCCGCTCAGCGTCTACCTCTCCACCAAGGCCTGGTTCTACGTCACGTGGGTGCTGATGCTTCGCTACGCCGTCTCACCAACCGTGGAGGTGGTGTTCTGGGCGGGCTCCCTCGTGCTCTGGTTCGCGTTCGTGCGCTCGTGGCGCAGCGACCCCGGCGTCATCGTGGCGTCGCGCGCTGAGCGTCTGGCGCTGATCGTGCGCCTGGCGGAGAGCGGAGGCAGCGCGGCCTTCGAGCCGGCGCGCTTCTGCTCGGCGTGCGTGGTGCGGCGGCCGCTGCGCTCCAAGCACTGCGCCGTGTGCAACCGGTGCGTGCGCCGCTTCGACCACCACTGCCCGTGGGTGGGCAACTGCATCGGGGAGCGCAACCACCGCCACTTCGTGCTCTTCCTGCTCAGTCTGCTCGGCATGTGTGCGCTGCTGCTGTACGCGAGCGGCGCCTACTTCACGAGCGAGTGCGGCGCCGACGCCTCGCTGTGGGCGTGGGCGCAGTGCAGCCCGTGGCTGTCGTGGGTGGCGGCCAACGCGCTGCTGCACTCGCTGTGGGTGCTGGTGCTGCTCATGTGCCAGCTGTACCTGCTGGTGTGCCTGGGCGTCACCACCAACGAGCAGCTGAACCGCGGCCGGTACGCGCACTTCGCGGCGCACGGGGGCCGCTCGCCCTTCACGCGGGGCCCTCTGCGCAACCTGGCCGCACTACTGCGCTGCCGCCTGTGCGGGCTGCTGTCGGCGCCGCCCTCGCCCGACGCGTCGCCCCCGCACTCGCCGCGCCACTTCGTCTGAGCGATTTAACATTCCACTCGTCCCTTGTACATTCATCTTCGATGGGCCTCACTACCGTTGTAACTTTAATTGAGTAAGATTAATTGTAATTTTTAATTCTAAATCTGTAATTTACAAGAAAATACAGTTAGTGACATTGTAATTGATGGATTCCAGAGAAATCATAATAATGTGATTGACAAAATGATTTGTTTTGTTGGCATTGGAAATGTTTCTGAACTTTAATCATGAGTATTGCTGGTATTGTGTCTCAAATATGAAAATGCGAGAAGGCTAACTTAGAAGGAGCGGGATGACTTTAGTTGTAAGTGTTAATGGATGCGAGTCGATAATTGTGTGCGTGTATGGCAGAATGTGCACAAGGATTTCGTAGAGGCTATCGCGAGGATAGCTCACTAGTCAGTGGTGTTATTTAATCAATACGGATAATCATGTACAATGTACTTTCGTTAGCTTATTTGTAAATAGCTATGTATATTTGGTTACTGCAGCGTTGGCTTTGTCACATATTGAATAATGGGCAGGTGCACTTTATTGTGCCTTTTTCCTACTAGTTTTGTATTCTATGCATAATTTATTACCTATAGTATATTCGTATTAAGAAAATAGTGACCATATCTTCACGATTTGACCAATGAGACGTGACAACGGTTGTCTGCAATTGGTCAATGTGACTTATTTCATCATTAACTAACGTCCCATTGGCCAGTTTAACCTCTATATGTCATGACGTCACTATTTACTTAACGCGAATAACCTATAAAGATAGCATCATAAATCAATTTTCTCAATACATATAACGCCATCTGTGTCAGACATGTTGAAACAAAGGTCAATTATTATTTTTCTCAAAACAAAATCATGATCACACGAATGTATCTTTTGTACGTGAAAGAAGATTCTGTATTTAAACGCTCTTAAATATAGTATTTGCCTGTGGCGCAATCTGCTAAAAACCAAGTATATTTATTTTTACTACAATGAAAGAGGTACAAACTGTGAATAAACTAGACTAGGCTGTTGGCTAGGTTTTAAATAAATGTGTAATATTCGCTACTACGTAGAGAAATTTTAAGATGCTGTGTACACGGGTATATTCGTAAGAATGATTCCATTTTCATCCACATTCATATTATAAACGATTTAGGCTTTTTCAGGGCACAAGATTCACATATATTACTCAAATTATGCATTTGCTACATGTTGTAATAGATGGAAATGTGGTATTTAAAATTGATACCACCGTATATGCTATGAAGAGTTAAATGATCAAATGATTATATTGAAGCCTTAATGCATAGTAATATTGCATATCCATTGTTTAATTGTAAATAAATAAATGTAAACAGTTTTTTCTTGATAAATAAATGGAATATCGAAATAGTATTGCTTTTCATTGACTATTATTATGTGAAGTTATAATGTAGAGGCCTGATTATTTAAGTTTTATTAAATATTATGCCCATTATAGAACAATACAGTGACGCAGATGTATTTTCACGTAGATTATGGCGACATCTACAATTCCTTAATAACAACGAAGTTGTTACCAACATTTCCAGATAGTCAGTGACTATTGAGTTACCAACTTTCAGGTTAGGCACTGACTCGGTTGAAATGTGATTAAAAGGAAATCTTTAAATCATGAAAGGTTTATGATTATCTTCAAAGAAATGTCTGCAAATTCGCACCGTGAGGTATTTATTATTACTAAGGTCCTATGTCCCCTAGATGGGGCAGAGGGCATTCACAGTGCTCCGCCATCACCGTGAGGTATATACTCCTAATTTATGTTAATATATTTAATATCTATAACATAGTACATATAAGTTATATGTGACTAAAGGGGTGGACTAAACCTCGATGCAAACCTTCTTGTCATGTTTTTGTAATTATTTATTTATTTGATTCAAATTGATTGTTCATAAATTGCTCTTGTTCCTCCTTTCTTCTTTGCTTCCAGTCCCTCATCAGTAACAAAGGGCTCACAGTCATGGGCCAACTACTCAAGCTCCTTCCAGTTGAGGCAGCCTCCTCAACCGAACGCCGCCACGTCTCTCATTGTACCTTCTTTAAAATAAATACCTTAATGATTGATGGATTCAGATGTCGCAGAATAATAATTTATTTACCCACTTGTCGCGAATTTACATGTTAACGGCGACATGGCTTTATCACCTGTCGCATTGAGTACCTGGTCAACACATAAGGTTGAGGCGACTGTAAAATGCAACTATAAAATGTAAAAGGCGACTACCATCGCAATTGCGGAGATGGAAACTTGAAACGAATCTCTGACTACGTAAGGGTTAATGGTGGTGAACGTGTTTGTTTTACTGTTTTTGTTTTCGCGAATCTTATTCACATATAAACAAGCTGATTACATTCCACTCAGTCCCAACTTAAGGTAAAACTGTAATTAAGTTCTTTGAAGTAGCTACCTGCTAGTATTGATCCTGTCGTTATCGATTAAACAGATTGCACTTATGTGTGCTACCATTTATCTACCCTACTTTCACATATATCCATTCATAGGGCTGTGTCGATTCCCACCGTCTACATATATCACGACTAAACCGTACTGCGGTATTCAGAGGTTAAGTCTATCTGTCAGTTTAACATCTTGATGGTCTTTGGCCACTCGAAACCATGGAACAACATACAGATGCTGATTACCTATTTAGAGATATAGACAGGTTTCCTTACAATGTTTCGCTTATAGAAATCAATAGCTCATCCAGACACTAGCCGCTGTTATTATACGAGATTTATATGTGTATATATATATACACACACACATATATTCGTAGAATAATAAGTATGAGAAGTTTAGGTATGTTATTTAATTTATGCGTCTAAAACATATGGACAGGATATAGTCTAAATGTCATAAATTTGCTCCATTTTAACTGCAGGACACGCGAATCTCCGATTATACTCTAAAACTGCGAAATATTTATGCCTGAAGGTGACTATTATAGTAGGGGTGAACCTATTAAGGCGGATGACTAATCAAATAAACGTTATATGGAAAAGCGTGACGTAATGTACATAAAGTGGTTTGCGAGGATTGGCAAAAATAGGAATTCGTAATACTTTCTCCCTGTGCTAGCTGGGACGTTACAAGAATGTTTACTAGCTGCCGTTCTTCCAAGCAAGTTGGAATCAATCAATCGGGGACGGGGTACCGTCACCAATGTCAACGTAACCACGATGGTCCTGCCACTTATAAGAATGGGCACTATAACTAGTATGTTTATGCTGAAATAAGACTTAGCAGATATTATCGTGTCTCTTAGGTTTTCTTTAAGTGATTAAAAGACATTAATATATTTATATAATCTATTCCATACCCCTATAGGGAGATTGGCGTGTTTTATATTTATCTTTATATTTTCAAAGGCACTGTTCTCAAGGTGGGTATGAGAAGGTTAATGGGCGTCAGTGAAGCAAGAGAGATTTGTCAGGATCGTTCCAGATGGCGATCTCTGTCTATCCCGTAGAAGCGTGACGTGAATATACGTATCTACGTGTATATATCTCTTTATTGTCAGATTTAAAGCAACATGAACGGGGACATTGTCGAGTGGCAGGCCGATTAGGCGCGGTGCGTTGCGTCGCTAATCAACGGTTTATCTACCGTTATCTCGGAGCGGAGTGGGTTAATCTCTCGCGAGATCGCACCAACTGTATTTTGGTACATTTTTACATACTTGCGAATGCTTTGTTTTGTGGCCGGAGTTAATTGTTTTACGCTACTTGTAAGTCTTTTGGGGTGGTGAGAAGTTTGTTTAGAGGTTAATTAAGCAATATGAACATTAGACGTACCTGTGACAACGGATCACGTATCATTCCGTTCTCATTGTTAGGGTTCTGTGCTTGTCTGGGTCGTAAATAAAATGCTAACTAGCTACCTGTCTTTCCAGCTTGTCTTAAATATTGAATAAGGGACTAGAAGTCTATGGTATCGATTGAGTGATAGGTAAGCAACCTGTCCCTAATATTCTAAAAGTTGAAATAATGTTGGTTGAGGTTCTGTCCATCCCCGCTGTGAAACAGTGGTGAATATGGTGACGGAGCCTTGATTAGCAATGAATTACAAACAAACCAATGAACATGATTGATCAAACATGTTTAAAATCGTATGTCAAAATATTTACTCTAAGAATAAAAATGATTAACACTAGAAGTATCAATATTTATTTGTTACATGTGATTTTAAGTTAGTTTTTTTATTACTCACCAAATGTACAGTCGTAAAAGCTCCCAGTATATGGTTTTTCAAAATTACAAAACATGTACATACAAGTAAAGGTTCTTACTTAATTACAACTTCAATTTTAGTGACACATCAGTTTATAGAGTTGAATCGTTGTACAACAGTGCTAGCCTACAGACTTTTTCCCATCTTTCGAACAATAGAGTGCGCTGTAGATTGAATCCGAGCGACCTTCACCTCTATGACGCCGAGAGACACGAACGACGCCATATTTATAGAAACAGCCTTATAATAGCCTTAGAAGCATCCCAAAAGGGATTTCACGGCCTTGTTTCCTATAAAGAATAGATATTTATGAGAAATTTGGACATAATAAGAATCGTTTATTCAAGATTAAATATACAAAAAACTGTGCAATTGCCGCTACAAGGACAGCACTGTAGCTTAGGTGTGTATCTTCAATTACACTATATATGTGTATATGTATGAGACATACATTAGAATAATAGTTACCAAAGTCGGCTAAACAAATTAAATCTTGGGTTTCAGAAATGCCTCTACATCGTCGTAAGTTTGTAACAATTGGCTTGTAAACAATGTATTTCACTTAATTTAAAAAAAATCCTGTTATTGCAATCTTGATTAAACAAACAAAAAATACAATTATCCGAGCAAATAAAACTTAACCCATTTAATTAATGTCGTGTCAAAGGGGTTAACAGCCACATTGACAGATCTTTAACTATACCAGTTTCCCTCAACCAGCGCAATGGGACTTTTCTCGACTGTTTAAAAAGCTTCATTTCTGTTAACGCTGTCACTTGACTAGCCGCTTACACGGTACATTAAATTATTAAAAAAAAATTATATTCAATCTGGTCTGATTCCTATGTTCACGGGAAAACAAGAAATAAAAGTACCGTGCTAGACTGGGATGTTAAAAGAATGCTAACTAACTGCCGTTCTTCCCGGCATGTCGTAGGAGATGCCGATGTAAATACAAATTATTGGGCGATGGGATACCAACCTTTTATTATTGGGCGATGTTTCATTATTACATCACAACCCCAATATTCATGCTAAAAGTGACCTAGGAAATATTATATCTTCAAGGTTTTGTCCATCACGAAAGGGATTAAAGAACGTGAATGTATATGTAAGTATTATATATATTACTTTCAATCTAGGTACTAGATTACTGCTTTCAACGGACATTTTGGACAACGTGATTGCGAAAGAGATTCGTCTCTTGCAATTAAAGACCATTACAAAGATTACGGAACGCAATCAGACCGTAAAGTGGACGAAATGAACATTATTTCTTTTCGTGTTACAGAATATGGTGAATTGTAGATGTTTAATTAGATGATAGACTGGTATATATAACCTAAATAGCTATTATGCTATCCTTTACGTGACTTAGGGACTGGGAGTTTTGATTCAGTATGAGCTGTATGTGTGCAGTATGAGTTAACCTTACCTTACTAATGCCATCAGCCCTTTAAAAATTATGATAACGATTAAGGACATAAACAGGACTTCAGACACATCCTTAAAAGCTACTATAATCAGTGGCTACATGGCGTGGACCCTAATGCTTATGAATACCACCAAAGGCTTAAAAGTCGTAATACACTACGTTACATTATGATGATATATTTTACATTATTTATGCTATTACTTATTTTTGTTCGTGGGTTCGAGGTGGCCATAGAATTACTACCTTCGCAATTGTGAAGATGGATACCTGAACCGCTGACTACCCCGCAAGGGTTAATAGACGTGAACGCGTTTGTCTTTTTTTCTATTTATGTTAGTTACTTGACAGAATCAATGCTTTTGCAATGAATCTTATTCTGAAAATAGAATATCAATATGCAAAGCCACTGATCGAAGCACAACGTAGTATTCGTAGCTACTGCATTCCATATTTAGATTCGTAGCATATGTGATGTAACCCGTCGGCTACGAGAGGTGACCCGTAGCACGTGACCCGTTATTTCAAACATATTCACATATTTACTTATAGACTTAGGTCGGGGTTGATACACGTTTTATTATGCATAAACTCGGTCGTGATAAGCATATAACTAGTGATTAAGACGGATTTGACGATACTAAATCATAAATTATTCATGCTCACGTCCTTTTATGTCTTGGGATAGATCGAAGCTGTCATAGATTTCTCTTACCTGCTGTAAAGTTGATAAACCCTCATAAACCCATTCTTTTCTTCCATTATAATTTACCTATTATCTATTCATTTGCTTCCTTTCACATACCGTGACGAAAAGTATGTATTAATATTATAATGTACCTATAAATACGAAAATTATATTATTTAAGTCCACCATTGGTAGGTTAGCCATCAATTTGGACGTAAATCAACACTGTTACGTAGTGGACACATTAAAAATACATATCCGTCACGATGATGGACTAATCTCCCCAAAATAGACGCGATTTGTCATCGACACACGACGGCTGGCTCACGCGTGCCCCTCGTAAAATACGGAAAACAACACTGCATTGTCCTCGATGAATATATATAGCATAGTACGGATAAACACCGGATTTTATACGTATACATTATCGCAATTTGCCAAACAGATGATTTTTACGATAAGAAAACCATCGTGATGAAACCTACATATATTGTACGATGAGAAAATCATCGTGAGGAGACCTATATAAATATTACAAGAAAAACGGGACTTATCGCGTATATTTTATAAACAAAGTATTTACCTTTGTTATTGAACGTTTCGGCCATGCAACTTTGGCCTTGGTCACGGACAACCCAAAAATGAATAAAAATCGCGAGTTTCACATAAATGTAACCTACATGTAAGTTATAGGAAATTATGAGCGTCGAAAATTTTACTATTTACTATCTGCTGCTAGGTTCGAATCCCAGTGGTATCAGAGGAAAGACTAACACGTTTCTTCTGCTGACTTCCTAATTGCTAAATATATTTGCTATATATGTATTTATCTATTTTAATAATCTATAGTAGCTCCTTAATAATGTTCTACAACAGTTTATTGCTTCTACGCTGTGGAAACACATCGCGAGGAAACTTACTTATTGTCCGGAACAGGAAATATTAAGCGCCTAGCCGCCGTTATCATAGGAGACTTACTATCTACTGAAAAGAAAACATACATACGCTTCACGACTTATGTATACAAAGGGAGTGCCTTTTTATTGTGACGTGCCAGTCAGAGCCTTGAGTGCCCATCTCCGAAATTTCGAAGGCATGGTAGACATGGATCACTCTAAGCCCGCGTTTCACTAGACAGAACACATTACGATAGGTAGTGAACCGTAACGCCGTATACAGGCACTGGCTATTATCTATCCTGAGGGATAGACAGGTTTCCTCACGTTGTATTCCCTGACCGTTAGCGACTGTAAATAGTCAGCGCCCAACCAATGACGATAACATTGGAAACATAATATCTATAGAAAAGACTTATCCCAATAAAAGGCAAATTTGAAAGGTTCTATGAAACTTTTCGTTCAATAAATCTTTGTAGTATTTTATTACTCTCTTTGTAGTATTTTATTACTAACCTCGATATGTATGTCACATTTATGTCTCTTGTTGTCTGTGAGCTAAACGCGTAAATAGGATAATGACTAAGCCAAAGCAGCCTTAACTGGTCCTAAAGCAGTTAAATCTCAGTTGTGTCCCAATGATTGTGCTCATACACGGCAGTTACAGAACGAAAGCTAAGCTTAGTAAATGTAAAATTTAAAACGCAAAACGCATTCGTCCAAAACTTACAAAATCATTAATTAAGTTTACAGTCATAATTTTAAGAACGTATGTACAAGATAATATGGTATTTTATAAGTTGTGATATACAAAATACCACATTGGTCTTTGTAAAGAGGCGATATAATGATTTTCTATAAATATTAATTATATGCTGTAGTATTAATAGTTTATGAGTGTGAGTGAAGCAAGAAAGATTTGTTAGAATCATCCCTGGTGTTTGATCGATAGTCTCTACCTATCCCGTTGGGGACGTAGAATTGTGAATACATGTACGTTAATTGTTCAAATAATAGTTATATGAATAACAGTTGCAAACCAACATTGAAAACACATGTAAGTATGTTATGTATTTGAAAATTTACACCCTCAATCGGTACTTATGCCAAATTAATTCAACAAATATTTTTTGTACCAAAGATAAAATCCTTAGCCAACTCATACTTAATCAATTATAAAACTGCCTCGAAAGAACAGATGCGTCATACTGCAGCATCAGAACTTGCAGTTCCATCTGAGTGCTGACATCACAGTTCGCTAGGAAGCAATGACGTCACTCAAGGCCGCCTAGAACCAGGTCAGACCGCTCGCGACTTACGTGAAATTGTACTAGCTTACAGGCTTCTATGTGTTGGTTATTGAAGCTATGTAATGTATGTAATATATATCTAAAGTTAGGTTTGGATACGGATAGGAATAGAAGCACTAGTTCATAGCAATGTAATAGTTGAAAAAATTCATTTAGATTATTAACAATATAAAACTTGAATTTTGTCATTTTTTTCAAGATTTAATTTTTGAGATTTTACTTTAATTATTCTTTTTACATTTAGTAAGTGATATTTAAGTTCTTAATATTGAATAAAAAAATTCACTTCATTACCCCGCAAGAGTTAAAAGGTCATGAATTTTTATGTACATGTATGTGAATACAGCGATGTCAGACACTGGGTGCAATCGAGTGCTGATAATATAGTACAAAGTAGTAAAATTTTAGGTACATACAGATCATGCCCAATTCCCTGTAGAGGGGTAGGCAGAGATCTCGGATCCCCATCTGTCACAAAGATGACAAATCACTTTCGCTTCATTGACCCTCATACACATTCGACAGTTATGGGTACGTCTAACGTCACCCTTTTTCAATATGGTGACTGTCATACGTATGTATTATCATTATATAAATCGTTTTTGTAAGTACATATTTCTATAACATCTATACATACAGTTTTAAAGTGTAGTATGCACGTATGAGCGTGTGTTTTTTTCTCTTAAGTGCCTATTTTATGATCCCACTTTCTCCGAGAGCATAATTCTATGTCTACAAGTGGGGACATAGAGACAGAATTATTATCATTATATTTTAAAACCAATATTTAATATTCATATACCATTTGATCAAAGGGACTAAAATTAAATTAAAAATATTGAGTGAACTAGCAACCTGTAACGTTTCATATTGAAAAGGGTGACCTTAAGATACCTATAGCCACCGAGTGTGTAGAGGGGGTGTATGGATGATAAAGCGAATTTAGATTGGCAAGATCAATACCCCTTTGCATGATTAGTATGTCTGTCTAACACAAAACATTACCAAGGAGATATTATATCAGCATTAAAATGAACAGCTTGGTTGCCGTAATCTTAAAATGTCTTTTGTCTATGAAATGCTCTATGAAATAAATAAACAATTAAATAATAAATGGTATAACAAATTAAATTTTCGAATGGCGTGTTAGCGAATACAGGCGCCTCAAGTGGGTCATTCGAACAATTGACAACGAAGGTAGTTTTCTCAGGTGAGGTTAGCAGTACTATTGAAACAGTTGTGGTGCTTCATTAGGACATTGCGTGCCAAACGCTATTTTTATGACACGTGACTTTAGCAAAATTATCTGCTGATGTAAACAAAAAAATAACTTTTAGGCTGAACGCCTCAGTGAATGCGCGTTTATCTATTATAAATGTGTTAAAACTTAAAATGACGTTAAAAAATTTAATTACTTCGTGCTTTGTCAATAACAAATGAAGCGCGCGCGCTCACTCAGTGAACGCATAATAGGAGCTTTTCTTGCCCGTTTTAGTAGAAGCCAATATTTCATATCAATACCAAAACAACCCCGATGGTAATACTAAACAAAAGTATAGCGAGAGTGATTCTAAATAATCCAGTTTTCGTGGTTCAGGGATCCAAGTCCACTATTGCTTTTTGCTAAATCAAATTTTAATATCACTTTAGTAACGGTGAGAAATATTTTATTTATGTTCAGCAATTTTAAACCAAAATTTGACACTTTAGCTGTCGTGAATGCTGAAATTTGACACTTTCGCTAATCCACTACCAACTTTACACTATTACTGTAGTGATTGAACTAGGATTGTGCTAAAACACAATAGTACACTTAGGCCACTGTCCATTCCGAAAGAGACAGAAAGATGCGAGTTTATGTATTTACGTACATATATTTACATTAGTAAAATGCGTAAGAAGCCGTTCTCAATACAGCCGCGAACGCGTCAAAGCCGTGACTATAAATACGGCTAAATAATACGATACTATAAATATGGCCACTAAGCGAGTCGTCACGCCTTTCCTTTGTTCTCAAGCAAAGACATGACATTACCTGTGGATAGTATATACATACCTTTACGTTCAAATCCTTTAATCCCTTTCGGGGTGGACAGAACCTCGGAGACACGGAATCTTCAAGGTCACTTTTTAGCATCTATATTGGGGTTATGATGTCTTATAGGATGATGAAAGGTTGCTAGCCCATCGCTTATTAGATTCCATTTACCCCTAGTCCCTTAGTCGCCTATGATATGCCGGGAAGAACCAATAGGAAATTAAAGTAACTGATACGTATCTTAAGGGTTCTTAACACTTCTTCAAAGAATACAAACGTAATATTTATGTGTGTAAACAAAGAATGTACTGTTCTTATTAACATACACACATAACACATGCTTCACCACCTGTGCATAGACACTCTCTTTTTCATTGTAGCAGGTAGAGGCTTGAGTGCCTATCTCCGAAATGTCGAAGGCATATTATGTAAGACACTCGAAGCCCGCGTTTCACTAGATAGACACCACCCAACGTTATAGGTAGTGAACCCTGTCGACGTATATAGGCACTGGGTATTACGTATCCAGAGGGATATGCAGGTTTCCTTACGATGTTTTCCCTCACCGTTAGCGACTGTATGTGATCATACATACATATCTTATTATACAAATATAATATTTTAATTAGTTTTAAGTTTGTAAATATTTTGGTAATTTATTTTATCAATTATTAAAATAAATATCAATTCTGTCAATGTGTGTATTATTTGAAAAGGTAAACCCAACCCTATTGATTAGTTTAGTTACAAAGGAAGTGGTTCTCAATTGGAGGCCGCGTCTCTGGTAGTACCTGGGTAAGCACCATCGTGTTTTGTACCATACCTTTGGGGAAGGCCTATGTCCATCAGTTGACTGCAATTGGCCGATCGATGAAGGTAAGTTAATAATTTCTTGTGAAAATTACACTATTCTTGTGACCCACTGAGTTCGATGTGACTATATAGTAGGACATGCGACTCTCTGACAGGGGCTAATGGTCGTGAAGTGTATACTTATACTCTAAATTGAATAAAACCTTTCCGCGGTTTGAAACAAGAACAGATGTCTGACCCAGTTGATTTATTATTCAGAAGTCCGCACAAATCGTCGGTGGAGACAAAGGATACAAATACATAAACATTCACGACTTTTAATCCCTTTCGGGGTGGGCAGAACCTAGGAGACATGCAAACTTCTCCTTGGTTACCTTTTAGCACGAGTATTGGGGTTGTGATGTCTTTCGGAGGATTGTAGACAGGTTGCTAGTCTATCGCCCAATAGATTGCATTGACCCCTACATCCTTAGTCGCCTCATAAGACATGCCAGGAAGAACGGCAGCTAGTTAGCATTCTTTTTATGTCTCAGTCTAGCGATGGGACAAACAAAAGGATTGTGCAAACAATTATGTTCGGAAAATTAGTACGTACAGATACTGGCTGGAAATTTATTCAAATTAACACATTTAAACTAATAGAAGTAAGACTATTGTTGTTTGGTCGTACAAACACATACGCTTCGATTATCTGCTACTACTTTGAGTTGTATATTTGTGTGTACATCTTCACAATTGTACAGCAACTTATGGTGACATTAAAATTGATCTATAAGATATAGGCAGTTAGAAAGACGACATATTGAAAAAGGGTAACTACCTTATTACCGCCGGTTGTGTATGAGGATGTCAGTGAGTGGTTTCTCAGGATCGAGACAGATCCATGGTCTCTGTCTACACCTCTATAGGGAAGCGGGCGTAATGAATATGTGTCTATGTATTAAAACTTAGTAAAAAGTTAAGTACCCAATGTGACATGCGGTGCATCCATTGCCTTTATACTGACCAATGTAGAAGCTTAGTAGAAGTAATAGTAGGCAGGTCAATCCTATGTTGTATAATTCATATAAAGGAATAAATAAGTAACCAATACTTATTCGGGAACAAAGACCGCTTTACAACAAGAAACACAAATTGTTAAAGGAACATAATTAAATGTACATAAAAAATACTGAAATGTACACCAAAATATGGGACTGTTTAATTTGGTATACAAATCAGTATTTTTAGTGTGCATTTTAATATTACTTAATATTCGTTTAAATACTAGCCATTGTAGAATAGTGTCCCCGATATTATTATAGGTATATACTGTATCGATGACGAATCGAATTAGTAGGGCCGATTGTTACAGTTGCAGCCGGCATCAGCTGACGCAACCCATTGTCTTCGCATCGATTCGCCACTAAAAGCGAACCGATTCGTCACCATTACAAACAGATTATGTTTACTTTACGATTGTAATTAGGTATCGAGATTTATTGTTCAGAATAAAGTGGAGGGGATTAATTTTATAGCGAAATTAAAGGTATATCGAAAATACTGAAACGTAACTAAAAACTTAAGTACCTAAAAGTACAGGAAAGGTTAGGTTTGGGGCTGTATTGTTTCGGTGTATAATTCAGTTGGTTTGGTAAAATTTTGATATTCGTTTAAATACTAGGCATGTTAAAGTTAGGTACATTTCATGAATTATCCCGTGTTGGGACGTAGTAAGATGCTCGTTAGTTACCTCGATTTTTTTAAGGAGAGAAAAAAAGATTTAGACAGAAAGAAAAAACGCTATCACGAGTCCCTTCCCCTCGCCTCCTTGCAGTAGTCAAAGGTGCGAGTGTTCATTTCTGCAATTGCTGAGGTAGTAATTCTATGGCCAACTCGAACTCACGTGTTAACCAGATAGTACCGAATGTGACAGGTAGTAAGCCGTGTCGAACATTCACAAGCACTGACTAATATTACCTTTTCTACCTGTGGATTCCTAAGAACTGACATTACGTGTCCCTATTGTCATTCTCATTTACTGAATATTATCTATTCTCAGAAATAGACCAACAGTATCTATACATCGTGGTTCTATTTTTCCAAACGGTCACACATCCCGAGAGCTTGTTTAATATACGTCCTGCTTTATATGCATACTCATATATTCATTTCCCTTAATCCCTTTTGGTGTGAGAGCCTTGAGAATATTCTTATTTGCTTCCTATATTCATCAGGGGCAAATGGCTTGTAGCAGTGATCTCTATTCCACTCTGTCATGGGTCAAACCCTCAAGTTCCTTACACCTGTATCCTGTTGATGTAGCCTCCTTCACAACCTAACGCCACCACGTCCAACGTGGGCGGACGAGCCTCCTTTTACCCGAGGATTGCCATCTTAGGCTCTGTTTGGCGATGCCTTTGAGAATAAAAGATATAATATCACATATTCCCATTTTAGTATAGAAAAGTTGTCAAGTTGCTAACCCATGACCCAATAGTTTATTTAACCCTATTTCCTTAGTCGATCACTTTAATACCTACTATATTTGACCCCTAATTCCTTAGTCGTTTTCTTTTATACTAGATTACAGGCAGCTAGTTAAGTATTAACGTCTGAATCAAGTATGGGAGATCTTTTATATAAATTATTGAATAGACTCCTAGGTAGGTTACGCATATGTCAGTCATGCTATGCACGTCATAGATAAGCGCCGGTGTTATCAGGTACCTCTCGCGATCTAAGCCAGGCTCTGATAACAGGAAGCCTATCGAAACCGTAACCTAAATACCTTTTTAAACGTGTACTTACCTGTTTTGTTCGTACATTAATACTTCGCGATTTTGGACAGTTCAAACTTGTGACTACTGGATGGGATAGTGGGTTTAATGAGTATACGAAAAATATTTTAAATATACATATATAGAAGTAAGTGGATTTTGAATTCGCTTCTTAGCGTTTTGCTACTTGTCTATGGGCCCTAGTAATGAAAACTACGGGGCGTTAACTTTATAACCCATTACGGAATATTAATCAGTCTGTATTGATATCTTCATAAGTTATATTTGTCAGTTCTTAAGACAAGCTAATTTAAGCTAATGGCGTCACAAATCTTAAATCAGCTAAAAACGGCACGTAAAAACAAACCAGCCTAAACTATAATAACACTATCTTTATTACCAAACTATTTTAATAGTTCTGTATTTTTAGTAGCCTGAGTTTATGAGTCAGTAGTCGTTACGTATAATTATCATCGGCCAATTGACATCCCATCCTGTTTACCTGATGCCATTACGAAGCGATTGGTGACAAAAGCTAACTCAAGTACGTATCTTCAATATTACAGTAATTTTCTTCCCTCCTTCAATCCCTTTAAGTGTAGATGGAACCTCAGAGACACATTAGGGCTGTGATTGCCTTAATATTGAATATGACTGGTTGCTAACCAACGCCTAATTGATATCATATATTCTTCCCTAGTCTGTCGCCACTCTTACGACATACCTAGCGATGCCAACAAAAGCAGTTATTGTAGTCACTACTAGGCATTTGACTCAAAATATGGTAATACTTCAACTTAAGCTTTATGTATATAGCGATAAAGCGGCTTTTTGTGTAAAATGTTATCATTGTGTGACGAATGAAATAAATCTGTAAATGTTGGAAGCAATTAATCACGTTTGATTTTATGCCCAAAGAGGCGAAGAGTGACGTGTGTGTGAATTAATGCTGTTACGTAACGCAGGCTCTGTTGACGCGATCGGGGATTACAGCAATATACAGTGATGACATGAGTCCCATGCTGCTTATTAAACACATACATCACGACTGTTTAACCTTTTCAGGGTATTCAGAGGCTAGACACTACTGTTGGCGCTAAGAAGGTTTATTGGTTAAGTTTCTCTCAATCACTAGGCAAGATTTTAGTTTGGGTATGTATGTCCACATGGTAACGTGGAGACGCGGTGATGCCAGCACCAAGATGGATGGATTATGAGTTTATGGAGAAACTCTACATTCTATTCAACCCTTGGGTCGTAGGTAGGTAATGGAATATTTTGTACAAGCAAGTATATATTTATTTGTCAATCAATCAGCCTTTATTATTGTTAACAAGATATTGTTTTAGGTATGTATATTACAACCTTTCAGCTATTTTTCATTCGCATCTTGAATACAATAATACTGTTTGTGTCTAGTAAGTGTAAAACACCACACATCTTACCTGCAGTTTCAGATGTTCCTTTGAATAATAATATGCCAATGAAACACCTTCATCTAGACCGTCTGCCCTTACGAGAAATTCCGAGTTGGAGACATGTTGACACAGCCTGCGCCAAAGAGTGTGAGCGTGTGTTGATCGTAACATGGGGAACACGTGCGGAGGTGGTGCAATCAAAGGCAGCGTAGTTAAACAATTATCACGTTTATTCAAATAGTATGTACAGCGTGTGCGTGGCTAGGGCGCGGCGGCGGCGGGTGCGGCGTCGGGGGGCGCGGGCGCCGGGGCCGCCGAGGTGGAGGCGGCGGGGGGGTCGTCGTGCAGCCGCAGCGCCGCCTCGAGGTCTCGCAGCGCGTCCGCCTCCTTGGCATCGAGCAGCCCGTGCCGCCGCCCCAGCGTGGCGAGGTGCGCGAACGTCAGGTTGAGGTGCGCGTGCAGCCGCAGCAGCGCCACCTCGCGGAAGTGCGCCGCGTACAGGTGCGCCACCACGTGGAACAGAAGCCGCAGCAGCTTGCGCACCGTGGCCTCTGCGTGCGGCGGGAACTCGCGCTCGAACTTGGTCGGGAACACCGCCTCGTCGTGCAGCGTGCGCTGCGTCAGCGTCATCACGCAGTCCACGTACTGCGGCGCGGAGAGGCGCGACTTCTTGCCACGCTCGTCCACCCACGGATAGACGCGGCCTCCGGGCCCGCTCATCTCGGGGCAGGAGGCGCCCGTGCAGAACTCCGACACGGCCCCATACAGCAGGTTCACGTGGTGGAACAGCGCCAGCGTGTGCGAGGCCAGCCACTCGTTGTAGTCCAGCCCCGGCGGCAGCTCCACCAGCTGCCGCAGGTCCGCCTCGGGCAGCTGCCGCTCGAGCAGCGGCTCTTGGAGGTACGGCTTGTCACCCGGCGGGGAGCCCTCTCGCTCGCGCCGACGCGCCTTCCTGAAACAACACACACGGCACTCGTTAGACTGGGCGCTGGGAGAGCTGCGCCGCCCGCCCCGCCACCGCCACCTGCGCACCTGCAGAAACACGAGACGGTCTCGTCGAGGTCGGCGGCGTGCGCGGGCGCCATTCGCGGCCTTAGCACGCCGCCAGCCCACCGGCGCGAGAGCGCTCGCTGCATGCCGTGCGGCCGCCGCCCTCCTCCGCGACTCACTGATAGCGGTGCGACCGCCCACCTGTCCGGCTGATAAGGCGCGCCGCCGCAGCCCGCGCGCTCCGCCCTGTGCTGCCTCCGCTCGTGGCACGGCAGAGGGGCGCTTCTAGTGCGACAAACGCACCACTAGAACATTGTTCAAACAGCTATCAATTAAACAGCACTGAGCCGAGACTCGCAACCGTCCTCTTTCACTGCAAGCGCTGCTATCAGTATCGCGCGTGTTATGTACAAAAGCCACCTTGGAGGTAACGCATTAGTTAACAGTTGTTATCAACTAATGATGCGATTGCTAATGAGCGGAATGGAGGGTGCGAACCAGTGGGTGAAGTCACCGCGCGCCAGCACTGGCATTGGTGGTTAAACATTCATTAGATACAAATGAAATGATTTATTAACATTTAAACGCACTAATACATATGTGCAGTACGTACAGTAATATTCAATATGGATATAACTATTACCGAAACAACATTCAAACACTAGTAACAATTGAATGAAGGGTTAAAAATCTTATTACCTCAATGTTTAACTTCTAACTATAGTTAATATGCCTTCAACATTATTGCCTCACTAAATAGCCATTGACTGTTATAATGGAAATCATTGCTGAACCATGAGTCTTTGTAGATCTTTTATTGCATTGCAGTATGCCAACTTTCATTAACCATTAATATACTAAGTTCATTGATTTTTACATTCTTGAACAATCTTTATTTTTGTGTTATTGTGTACGAGTATATTTTTATGCCGGAACATTTTCTTTATTTTATTTAGTTATGTAGCTCACTACATTTATGTAAAATAATATTTAAATTGTAAGTGTATGCAACCTTTTGACCATTGATTCCTTTACAGTTTGAATATTAAATAATATTGTATGAATTTTAATAAATGATAATAAAATGTCGTACTATACCTATTATTTTTAGATTTTTTGTTATTATAAATGAATGATAAACTGGATTAACTTTCTTTTTTAAGTAAGCTATATTATTAATAAAAACTAAATATACATATAAATATATAATATTGAGTTTGTATATTGAATTGCATGTATTATGAAGAGTGTTAGTCAACCAGTCCTCGCACCATACAACCAGACATAAGCATAGACTTAATCGCAGTGGAAGATTAGAGAGAGAGTGAGAGTCCGTACCCATTGAGCGGACTGGCCGAAGCTTGCAGTCGGAGATTCCCTGAAGCACTGCGCTTATGGCCGCATGACCTGGAAACAATTTGGGGGAGATCACAATCCTCGGCCGGTGGGAAGCAAGGGAGACCTCGGGAGAACACTCTGAGGGATCCTTCCATCGCAAGTCCAGGCAAAAAGTTACATTAGCAAGCATTACAAACTAATGCCAATGTGTGGAAATAGGAAATATGAAGGTTCTGGCTTTAAATAGGTATTTAGACATTTAAATAGTAACTACGAAAGTAGTGGTTATAACACTGCTTTTGTGTTTTGTGTTATTAGATAGAGAGCAACTTAAGTCAGTACCCACACAGTTGTCTATCTTGTAAATCTGTCCTACAGTAACTATTAAATGATACACTTATTTACTGTTTGTTCTATAAACTAGCTAAGGAAAATTTTACTTTGCATATGAAGTCAATTAAATATACTCATTTAACACAATGCACAAATGAAATAACATACAAAAAGATCCTCACATACACATACATTTCTCTCAATTGCAGCAAATCAGAAGTTAGTAAGTATTGTTGCTTAGATGTGTAGTTAGTTATTGTTATGATGATCTTGTTAGGCACAATGATTACCACGCCTAATACTAATAGTAATGTGATATAGCACAAATGTGGGTTTTAGTTATATTACTTATATAGAACATTATTAAAAGTGCAATTAAATGTAAATTTTATTACCTGGTGGAGTTTAGGTAGTGGATCAATAAATTTAAAACCGATTGTTTAATTGGTCAAAAGACATTTTATGTATTTACAATGAGTGTCTATGTAATATTCTCATACATTGCAATATCATTGCATAAGCATCATTTCTACAGTAAGAGAATACTGCTGTATCTTCAGAATGTCTCATGCATGCATCATGGATGCTGCCAGTCAAATTGTATACTGGCGATCTGCTGACAAAAGGGCATTGAGCGGCCAAAGTCCTTTGCAGATATATAACTAGTAATCGCTTGAACCTCTTACAATAATAAAAAATAGTTTAATAAAAAAAACTGTTTAATTTGGACTTATTTAATAATATATATTTTATTTATTTATCTAAATAACATAAAACAATAAAGTTATGATAACTAAACCATCATAATAAAACCAACTAGAGTATTTTATTTTATTTGATACAAATCTATGTGTGATACAAAATTATATCACACACCTATCCCTTATTAAATACTTAACTTCAATAGTCAAGTTCCTTCCCTTAATTTGCGTAACAACACTTTGGTTGGCACCTTGTGAACATGCTTTGTAGCAGAGCAACAACTCCTGTGAGGCTTCTCCCTTCAAAGGGGCCAAGGTCAATTACTCCGAAGCCCTTCAACCACCCTTGACTAATCTTTGCAGAACCTCACTTCAACAAAAGGGCCTGTTTTCCCTTACAATGCTTGTGAAGAGATCCTTTGTAATTTATTGTTATATTTAATATTTGCATCTGGTTAAGATTGAAATTTCAGTCTGATTTCTAAGCTACATATATTTTTTTAAATGCTATAAAGTTTTACTAATAATAACAGCAATAAATTGTTCTTCGCAATATTTTTTTATTTATATTGATACATAAAGTATGCCATGTTGTATTAGCTATAATTAGCATTTAAAACTTATGAATTTGTTTTAAATTAAGTACAAGAAATGTTACACAGGATACATTAGGATTTAGTTTAACCCATAAGTACAAATTACGAGGCAGGTAATTGCTTGCCATTTTGCCATTGATAATAAGCTCTCATTACCAAAATGAATGGGCTAATCCATTTCTCAATGACCTACCATTAAGTCACAAATCATGAAATATTATTATTATAATTATAGCAGCTCAATTTGTAATATGTGTAGTAATTAAATATTACTACCCTATACAAAGACATAAAAATAAAGTTTTATAAAGAAACTATTTAAAAACAAGGTAATTGTACTCAAATTATTAACTGAAAGGACACAAGCCACAGTTGAATTTAAATAAGTAATTATTCTAACTACTAGTCATCCAATTTCCATTCAATTAGGGTCACATAAGTACGTAATATGTATATGAAAGAAACAAAATTCTATACATATAGGCTAACCAATCATTAAAACAAGTGCGTATCTATTGTCACGTGTGTACTCGAACAAAATTATGATTAATATACTGTTATAGTTAAGCAAAATAATATTTGATCCCCTAATGCCCAATACCCAAATAGCCAATACTCAATGAAAGCTAGGTTGGAAATACTGCAGACTATGTATGGATTACACTGAAGAATAAGTAAATTGCAAGGATTTGGGAAAATGAGTAACCAATTTTATCTCCTATTCTTCTATAGTAAAATAGGCATGATGTTGTTATATGACATTATTTATCCGATCAATCAGTGAGATAAAATGAGAAAAAATGTAAAAAAAGCAAATGTAAGGTCACAGACATTGATGTAGTTAATTGCAAATAAAACAAAATAATGAATACTAAAAATTTTATAGAAATATCCTTAGTTACTATCAACGCAACTTTGGACCATATGCTGTGATAGAAAACAAACAGCCTTTTTAAGCAAAAAAAATAATAAAACAAAATGATGATTCATTTTAGACAGATATTGCTAACTAAAGATTGTGATAATATAAAGTTTACTAAGAATTAACAATTACATACGAGGAGATACCCAGATACAATAAAGTGTACATAATTAATCAGGATCGGGAACTACAGGGTTCGCAATATCTGTACCCCTATGGAGGGAAACAGGTGTGTTGTATATGTGTGCATGAATCAACATTGGCAAACAGTTTTTGCCTTATCATTTTTAGGTATTTGTTAATGTATGGAACATAATTACTTGAAAACCATATCTGTACCATTTCCTGTGATATGAAAAGTATATTTTTGCATGAATTCAAGGACTCATAACATTGGGAAGGTTTTGCCTACCATTATAACTAACATATTTCAATATATATTATGTAATATACTTCTACAATTTAAAATAACCATATGTACACATTTAATTTACTTTGAAGTTGGCATGGCATAAAAGAACCAAGGAAAAACAAATAAATTAAAATTTGACAAATTTTTATGACTTCAAACAGGCCTTACATCATTTGAATCTATGCCAACTTTATTTATTTTTAAATTAGAAATGTTGTGTGACTGTCAACATTAAACTTTGATAAATGATTAACACACCCAAATCGTTACTAACTTTATGTAAGTAGTAAATCACATGAGGTAGAATAGAATTATTGAAATGTAGTATGTAGTTATTTATAGATATGTACAAAGCGCTGAGGAGGCTGAAGAAAACCATTGTTCTCATATCCCACTTTAATAACAAGGGCATGTCAGTGCAGATCAATAGGATTATGGGAACTAATATTTTCTTCATAATGTGTAAAGAAAGCTTAGTCACCTATACTAGTACAGTATTGTAAGTACTTATACCAACCTAGATTGAATTATTTGTTTTTTTTAAATATTGGCCAAGGTGATAGCTGTCATCTATCAATAAATCAAGTCTCTAGCAAATGATAGAAAACACAAATGAATACTTCACTGTTAATAGACTTGCTTGTTCTATAAACAATACAAAGCAAATATATCTAATAAATGAATATATCCTAGAATTTAATGTCCGATAAATATTGAAACAAATCATTCATATAAATCTAATTCAGTTTCATTACATCTTAACTATATATATCAAATAAGATAGTTAGGTAAAATGCTATTCTGAATAAAATATGTACTGCAAAGACCAATGCAAACAGACTCACAATGTCACCTAGCACCACTCCATTCCACAATGCCTTGACCTATATATGATTTAATGCAGTAGAACCAAGCTTACAAGGAAGTTCATTAATTACATAAAAGTGTCAATAGTATATCAGTGGAGATTTCTCAGCTCTGAGTGGATGACCAAGCAGTGACAATGAGACAGCAGTTGTGAAATTGAATGTTAATTTGTTGGGCAATTGTGAGGTAGAAATATATTGCTAAGGGGCTGAGGCCAGGAGCCGCCCAGTGAAGCAAGGTCAAGAGTAAGATGGCATGCTTACCCCATAAACCAGTCGACGGTGTCCCGTAGGTATTCCGGTAGCCGCTCCAGCTTGACGGTCTGATGTCCTCGATTCAATAAACAGGTGGCAGCGCTCACCCGAGCAGTTCGGGCCGATGCAGCATCTTGCGCAACTTGTGATCTATTTGCGCTCGGCCACAGCGACCATACCTTTCTTTTCAAAGGGATGATCAGCTTCCTCCGAAGCCTCGAGGAGTACACGGCGTGCACGGGCAGCCGTACTCAACTCGGGCCACAACGACACCAGTCCGAAAAGATTCACTGACTGCTAATCGCCCTCACTTCACAAACAAACAGAACACGGAAGCACAAAAGGCAACAGAGATCACGGAAAGATACAGTTCCTACAAAAGGTGATTGTATGATGAAATTTCTCAGAAGATTCTCCGAACCAGAATTGCTTAGTGCTCAGCTGAATTATGTACGCTGATGGATGGATGTCACGGAAGGATGGCTCAATTGAACCGTGACCGTAGAACGGGAATAAGAAGAGCAAAGAGCGACAATTGGGTAAATATAATATGGATGGTTTCACGTCAGTCACAGTGATCACAAATTTTTGTAACTGACAACTTTTTGTCGCAACTGACAATAAGGAATAATTTTACCTGCGTTTTTTATAAATTTATTCTACACTCAAATTTTACAAGCCAGTCTTTTGTTAAAAATTATTTTAATTTTCGGTCTTATAATTTACTTAGACGCAAACACTATGTAGTTTGTATCAGTATAAAGTTAATTTATTTCAGTATAATGATTTCGTGTCATAAAAATAAACATATATTTTGAACTATGTTACAGTTAAAATGTATTTCAAACATATGAAGCGACAATAAACTTTTTATTACAATGACGTGATTTAAGTAAAAAGAAAACAATCATTGTAGCTAACTTAAAAATATTATTATTTAGTCCTTTGAAAGTTTTTTAAAGAACACACGAAGAACCATTATCACTATAATCAATGGACTTGACACAAAGTCCTATGCTTCACGTCATTTAAACTTATAAAAAAAATTTTAGGTTATGTACTTTCCTTCCTTCATTGATTGATTGATTCTTTGCTCTGATTGTTCCGTGTTATATTCCAAAGATACAATACTATACGTTTATATACATTGGTGTTCAACTCTCCATTACCATACTCTAAATTGCAATACTAGGAACAACCCAGCATCATGTTCCGACTACCTTTAGGAGAAAGAGTGGATCCGTTGGAGGAGAAACGGCAGGCTCGCCAGAACACCATCAACAGTGTGATGACATTCTTCATAGTGTGTGCTGCAATTCGCTTGGCTCCAGTCGTGCTTGAGCATAGTGGATTCTAGAAAACATCCAATAAATTATGTTGTAGTCACATTGCTACTGAAGACCTTTCTAGATATTAGGTTTCTGACTAATGCAGCGCAGTATCGAAGAAGATTTTCAATATTATTACTACTTTATTTAATATTAGTAATGTAATATTTTTGTTATATAAAACTAGTGGATAATTATGATCTACTGTGTCTATTCAGTATCAAATAATAAATGTTATATTTGATGTAATAAAGTGTCCGCCTTGTTCTTTTCGGATTTATTTGTACCTATAGTCGTACTAACTATGGCCAAGAGTGTATATTACAAGTAGACTAAGCAATTATAATTCTCATCAGTTGCACTTGGTCATCCAGTGCAAAATACAGAAATATAAAGGTCCTAGCATGTTACTTCCTACAGATCTTTACATCCCCTATGGGATAGGCAGACTACCTGTCAATCACTATTTGGAATGATCCTGACAAATCTCTCACTTCGCTTACACCCAAACTCACATTCTTCTGTTCTCCATGCTGTATACACCTGCCATGAGAAGAATGTCTGCAATTTGATCTAAATTGTTCTATGCAGCCTACCCTGTCCCACTCTATCTTCCATTATTTCCTCTATAAATTTTTGTTCTTAAAATTAATAAAATAAATCTTTCATCCATCCGCTCCATGTGCCCAAAGCTCATCTCCATACCACAATATTCACTTATCACATTAATCCGTACATAATCACAAAATACATTCATATATTTTGGTAACTTGAAAAACAATACTGATATGAGGTACTCATCACCACTTTATTCATCAATGTCATGTTGAGTATTATCAAGTGAATAGTGGGTTCTATATGGTATTGAAAGACCTACTCTGCAAACCTATAAATGCACATAAAAGGTGGACAGAACTAAGTATTAGGTCTGTCCATAGCAAAAATGTAATAAAATAATAGTGCTGATGCATCTCTTGACAGACAAATTAAACAAAACCTCTTGGTTCAGGGTGTGCTATCCTAAGTCAACACTTCAGCATGCCAAGAACAATGCAAATATTTTATTAAAATAAGACATCATAAAGGAAGCTGTTCTTAAAATTGTGGATATTGAATATGGCTAACAGAAAATTGATTGATATTCCTTTATAGTAACACCGGCAGTAGCTGTGTTACCACTGGTCCTTTTTCGATCACCGAAGTTAAGTAAGGCGGTCGAAGTATCAGGAAGGGTGATTATCTAGTTAGATGAGGGTAAACATTGTGATGATGCTGTAGTTAAGTATCTGTGAACAACAACATGGTATACCACCTGTCATGTAGGATATTGATTAACAGAGGTTTTGAGTGAACAAATAGCTAAAACAACCTTAGTTTGTGATGGACCCGAAAGGGTGGTACAGTCGTGAATACGTGTGTAATTTTTTTGGACATTGACTTGAGTCTACAGCTAACTCGTGGGTAACTTTGTTTCCCAAACACATAATTTAAAAATCATATACCTGTTACGTAGACATATCACATACCTATATCCTTTATTGGCACATGATAGGGTTTACTTTCCTTTGTATTACAGCCTCATAGCAAATAAATGTTTTGAATATGTAATGGCTGATTCTGGGCTCAACATTACCAATGGGAATAAAGGTTCTCATTTAGAAGCAGGTTGTGTGTATCTTTATCTTGAATTTTTGATGATAAAAGATTAAACATACTCAATTCCAGTCATAACATTGAGACTGGTCAGAACCTTTGGAAATACTAGCTAACAAACTCTTAATACTAACATCGTAATTTACATACTGTAGTAAATTCTCAATATGAAGATATCAAGTTAGCATGGTAAAACCCTTAACCTATGGCTTTACTAGATCAGACACCCTATGAAATTATTAGAAAAGGGATGGTATATTTGAGGATGCTCAGTCACGTGTATTAAAAAGAACTATTCTTGTCTTAACTGTTTATTTTGGTAAACAATCTTACGTCTTTTAGTAAAAAATCAATGGATCAATAATAAAATCAATATGCTACAATAATTTTCTAAAAAGTACATTTGTATAGCAGTTATTAAATGTTTCATATAGTTGAAAAGACATGTAAACATTGTTTATCAAATAGGAAAAAGCATTATTATTATATTTGAATTATGCTGAAATGCAAATTGTTGAATGATGAGCTTCACGTTGCCACAGACGACATTTGATGGCAGATGGCAATAGGCTAAAAGAATAAAATCAAAATGAATGAGATTCGTTTAGAAAGATCATGCGACAGAGAATACGTAAGTCAATCCTATCCATGTTGATTTCTATTCTTTTATCGTTTCGCCACCGGTGGGGGCCCTGTGGCATGAGGGCACTGTGAGTTGTAAACAAGAGTTCAGAACAGAATTATTGTGTGTGTACATATATTTATGTAGGAGTGATAAGATGAAGGAGGGGGATTTTGGCTTCGAATGAAAAGCGTGGTGGGCGTGGCGGCAGAGCTTCGATTTATTGGAATCACTCGTCAGCTGAGTCGGAGTCCTGCTGCTGCAGCCAAGTGAGCCAGGCGTTGACCTGGAACAGCGTCTCGCCCTTTCCGGGGTGCGGCGCGGAGAGGTCCTCACGCCAGCGGAGAAACGCCTCCTCCTCGCACACCTCGAGGCGGTACAGGTGCACGAACCAGCGCAGCGCCAGGCCCTTGGGCTGCCCGCGCCGGTGCGACAACACCTGCACCCCATACACGGCCGCCAGCTGCAGCCGCTCCTTGAGGCCCTCTTCATCGGCCGCGCGCTCCTCCTCGGCCACCGTTTCCACCTCGCCCTCGGTGAGCGCGCGAAGCAGCGGCGCGTAAGCCTCGAGCAGAGTGCGCTCGTGGTCGAGGGCGTCGCGCGGCGGAGAGGCCACCGCCGACTGCGCCGTAGAGCACACGTGCGCGCCCACCTGCGCCACCACCTCCGCCACGAAGGCCGGGTGCCGCCGCAGCGACGGCTCCACGTGCGCCCGCACCCACCGGTACAGCGCAGCGGGCGCCGCATCCTCGGAGAGCGCGCGCGCCACCTGTGCCTGCAGTGCCAGCGCCGGCACAAGCGCCGCGACTCCTTCTCGGCGCAACATCTCGGCGGCTTCTTCCCCGCCGTCGAGGGCCGCGCACAGGTCCAGTTCGCTCTCGTCGAGCAGCCGCCGCGCCTCTCGCTCGCCCACCACGTCCATCAGGTGGCGCAGCGTACGCAGCAGCAGCACGCGGTGCGTCGCCCCGCTCGTGGCCAGGCCCAGCTCTCCCAGGGTGATGACGCGGGCGGCCACGGCCTGCGCCAGCATCAGTGGCAGCGCCGCCTGCTGCCCCCTGGAGCTGAGGAGGGCGCGGATGGCTTCGAGCGCGGTGCCTCCCCCGTTGCGCTTGGCCTCCCGCGCCAGTGCGAGCGCCGCCTGCGCCTCCCTCTGGCGCTGCGCTTCGTCCGACTGCTGGTCGTTGGCGTCCGCCTCCTTGTCGCCGGCGGCGAGCACGGTGAGCGCGTGCTCCAGGAGCGCGTTGAGGGCCCTGCGCGCCCCCTTGTCGGGCAGCGGCAACGCGCTCAGCTCCTCCTTGAGCCGCTCCTCGGACCAGTCGCCCTCCTCCTTGGCTAGGCGGCGTGACGCTTCGCTAAGCGCCTGCGCGAGTTGTTCTTTGCTCGCACCCTGAAATGCCAAACAGACATAAAAAAATTTTAGAAAAATATTTTGTAATTGTGCATATAATCAAATTTCTGATTTTATTATTATGGTCCTATGGTTTTGTGATTTGATAGTAGTAAAGGTCAGGTAAGGTTAGAATGATGTTTCAGTGGCACATATCCAAATAATTACGTAACAGGAAATATATGTATCAATACGACATAGCTAAAGCACAATGGATTATATGCAATAAAGTGAATGAAAGTGGTTGACATCTGACCTTGTCCTTCTTGGGCTTGTGCTTGTCGGGGGCCGGCTGGATGGGCAGCGCGGGCTCCTTGTGCGTGGCGGCGTGAGAGGGCGCCGTGAAGGCGGGCGCAGCGGGAGGGGCGGTGGCCGGAGTGGGCGCCCGCAGCCGGTTGGCAGTGAACAGCAGAGAGTTGGCCGAGGGGCGCATCTGCACCTCGTCGAGTGGTGCCGGAGCCGCGACGCGCTTACCCTTGGCGGGGTCTGCGCGCTTGGCCGCGTGGGTTTTTCCAGCCGGGAAAAAGGTGGCGGCGGCGGGCGCCCGCCTCCCGAAGCCGTTGCCAAATATCTTGTCGGAGTTGGACTTGGAGAGCGGGGGCGCCGCGGGCGTGGAAAGCGCCAGGCCGGCGAGCACGTCGTCGAGTGGCCGCGGCCGGCGGAACAGCGCATCGCGGTCGCGGCGAGGCTCGTCGTCGGGCCTCAGCTGGTGGATAGGCACGGGATGGTCAGGGGCGGTGGCGGCGCGCGGCACCCACCCGCCGCGGCGCAGTTCGGCCACGTCGCGCAACATGAACCTGATGCGCGGCGCTAGGTCGGGGCTGGCGGCCAGTGCCTCGATGCGCGCGAAGTACTGGTCCATGAGGCGGCGGCCGCGCTCCGTGTCGAGCACGCGCGGCCGCATGTGCGCACCAGCTGCGCCAGGCACTCGAGGTCCTCGTGGCGCTCGGCGGTGGCGCGCCGCGTGAGCAGCGCCTGGATGCAGCGGTGCAAGGATGGCCTCCGAGAGGATCTCCAGCCTTGCCCAGCTCGCCGATGAACTTGATGTTGCCGAGCATCTTGCGCTTGGCGAGGTGCCGCCGCTCCAGCTCGTCGGGGTCGGGCGGCGTCTGCTCGTCGAGCGGGCGCTCGCAGGCGGCGGCGCGGTTCTCGAACTCGGAGCGGCACTTGTTCAGCAGCAGCAGCTTGAAGGTGCACGGGCTGCCCGGGCGGGTTGAAGTTGGGCGCCTCCTCGCTCAGCCGCTTGCACAGCTGCGCGTACATGGACGAGTACTTGGGCTCATCGAGCGCCTTTTCGAACACGAGCAAGATGACCCCGTACAGCACCTTCTCCGAGTGCAGCTCCAGCGCCAGCAGGTCATCGCACAGCTTGTGGAACTTCTCCGGCGTGAGCTTATTCAGGATGCCCCGCACCTTGCGGAACACTTGGTCATCTGAACTCACGCGGCTCGTGGCGCGCGCCGCAGTCGACGGCGCCACCCAGCGGCGCCTCTGCGCCCCTTTCGGCGCCGGATCCGTCTTGCCGGCTGCCGCACTGCAACGACAAACCTTACAGTAATTTTACATTATAAAACAAAGGAAATGTAGGCTGCCAAAAAATTGTTATATGCAGGTGTGTTTATGCACATAATTCAATTGATAAGCAAAAGGTGTTCAAACCACATACTACTGCTATGACCAGGGTAAATACTGTATTAAAAGTAATTATTATATTAGACAAAGTTCATATTACAGGAAGATGTTTATAGGTCATATTTGGTCACAATTTATATCTGTAAGTAAAATTAATTTTAATCATACTGAACTCTTTGCCTTTATTGCAAATACTTAAATAAATTCTGAAGATTAATTCCTTTTGGGAAGAATAGAACCTCAGGAACACAATAATATCTCCTAAGTCACTTGTTGATTATTGTAGATAATTTAAATAATTAAATATAATAAAAAATTATATTATATAAAAAGTGGTTGTAGGGTAGTGGGAAGGCATCAGGTCCTAGAGGTTTGAATCCTGGTTATCCTTTAGGATAGGTAATATCCAGTGTCCATAAACAGTGATACAGTTCAGTACCTATCACAATGGATGCTGGCAATCTATTGAAACACTAACTTTAAGTGCCCTTTGAAATTTTGCAGATGCCTCATGCCTCTGACTACCTTTCACAACAAAAAAGGAAGTGTGACATGACATGACGTGCATGTGACGAGATAAAAAAATGATTACATGAATAATGATAATCAAATACATCACATACATTGATAATATTTTTATGTATGAATATATAGACATATAAACTCTCTGGTTTTTAATAGTGCTGGATCTGTATTATCATTATCTCAGAATCTCTTATTCTCAGATATTCAATCTACTTGGTGAATACAGAAAAGATAAACCATAAAGATAAATCAGTATGAAAATTATGTATGCTAACATGGCTAGAATGTTGTAACTATAATGCTTTATTCATCATCAAATAAAGTTCATTGCATCAAATACACTGCATAAACATAAATATATATTCATACCTAGATAACATGAATGAAGGACCTATTTCTACCTCAAAATTTTTATACACTCATGGCACACAAAGTTTAATGTGAGGAACCATTTTTCTATACAGATATTTTGAATGACATTATTCAAGCTCCCTAAAACAAACGAAAAACCTTAAGTCCATATTTTTATATAACACAATAAGCTTGATTATACTGTTATATTAAAAGATTTTGGGCAGTCAGAATCAAATGATTTAAAAACCTTTAACAAATTATACCTCCTAAACTTGTCTGCCCACATATTAACTCCAGAATATTGTTATAATCATCTAAAATCCCCATGAGTGATCTTATAATTCCCAGCTTTAAATAGGTTATAATTAACAAGTAATATATTAGAAAACCATACATTATTTGTGGAATACAGTGCAGCTAACTGTATATATGGCACCTATACATTAGCTACCCAATCATAATGACTCCTTTTATAACAGCACATGTGATGAAATATAAATGTTCCATTACCTCAGATTTAAGAATGAAAATACTCCATTGATAATGAAGCATTAATGATTGTAAATAAATAACATAGTAAATTTAATGTAAACATGAGTCTTATCAAAGGCACTAATTTGCAAATTCATGCTAACCTATGTGAATGCCATCTATGTGGATATTATACAAAATTTCCACACTAAATCCCACCCACATTAATTCATCAACATTTAATAAAATCTGTAATTATAAATGCTCTACAAGAATATAATAATTATTTAGCTTTCGAAAGAGTGTCTTTGTTACAGATGACAATGGCGATATATTGGAAATTTCAAGATTTTTAATTATCATGTTCGATTTGCAGATGACGCGGCTCGGGCAAGAGAAAACAGACAGTCGAGACCAACCACAGGGGCGATGACTCCATTGAATTACAGCTGATCAATCACGCGACATGCAGCAATGGCGTTACAACAACTAATTTGGCTCTCAATATGCGCTAGGATTTAGGATCTAGATACCGTTATGAATGCACTGTTAGATACACGGTTTTACAGAATCCAAAGCACACAAAGGGGCACAAATAAAATGGCTCTGAGGTGACGCATCGCTACCAGCGGTCATCGTCCGCGTAACAGCCTCACACGGTCAAACGATTGCTCTTACAATGATAGAATATGTTATTTCAAGAATTATAGAATACATAAGAAAGTTACTTACGAGGCGTACACAAATGGATGAAGATGGAAGGGTAACACGCGTCGGAAAACCTCCTGCTGGATCCAAATTTACGAGGCGGCCGAAGCCGCTTTTCGGGCAATCGGGCAAATCAAGCACACACCACACCAAGCGTGCTCTGACGTTGCTTGACGTTTAACTGTAGTGTGGGTGACAATTTATTGACGTTTAACACAGACTCACTATTTGTATTATATACATTGAATATAAAGACTTCACTCAATACCATTCCGCCTTATCATAACAAGTGTTTACAACTGAGTCTGAGTAGTCAGAAGCTTTAAAAGTATGTTGAAAATTTGTGAAAATAAACAAAGAAATTATCATGCCTATTTCAAAACTTGTCTTCAAAACTGTTACCATATTTATGCCTTCACAAAATACCCTATACTAATATTTTAAATGAAGTCAAAGAAATATTAAATCTCCAAGGTTTTGTACATTCTTAAAGAGATCAAAAGTCGTAAACGGTTTGAACATATATACAATTAGTTTACATTCAGAGGTCATCGATACTTTACACATTAAACAATATAACGTAACATCGTTTTTGTTGCTGAATCCCATTTTACAATCTTAGTCATCTTTACATATAATAAATTGATCTTAGTTACATATGTTTCACTTGGTAACTTACTCTTCAACTTTAGGTGACAAAATGAATTAGTGTTATTTATTGCTAACTTGCCCTCTTTCGATAGCATTCAAAGCTCATATAATAGCATTCCATTGAATGTAGGATTCACAAAGGATGCTACACCCATTAGAACTTTACAGTCATTTGTCCAAACATTAGTGCTAGAAGCATAAACTTTTGCTACATGAAAAGAGATATAAATTAAGAAGTACTCTAATATTTGAGGCGCAAAAATACATATAACATCAATTTTTTGTAGGTGTTTTGTAGCGTTATATTATTTATATGTATTAATACAAAAAATATTTTTGTGGTAACTTTGCTCTCATCGTAAGTAATCTTGATTATATATGATATTTATCCTTTATTTAAAATAAGAAATTATTTTAAGAATGTTGGATAGGAAAGATCGCACAAAATTGATCAAGACTGGTGTGCGTTGCATGTAGATCAGAAGAATATGCCTGAGAAGGTTAATGGATGTTAGTGAATGAAGAGAGAATTTTCAATAATGTAAGGCTAGGCAAAGTATGTATGTATGTGCTCAGAATATAAATAAAATGTAGAGATCCCGCCACATAAGGCGGCAGTAGCCAAACTTGGAACTAAATTTGACGTTACCGCCATTGCGTGTTATTTTGTATGAAAGGTAAATTTAGTATTACCAGCGTTGTGTTTTTTGCCCACTCTTTGTAATTTTTATGTTTGTTAAGGGTGATTATAATAAATTGATTTCCGGAGTTTCTTGTTAGTTCTTCTCCAAGCTAGGGTCTCCGCTGTTCTAACCTCGGTAAAAAATATGTAAAGACAATGCTCAGTGCCATGTTTGAAATAATAGTTTTAAGAGATTCGCGATTTATACTCATGATATAAGATATAAGGGTGTGTATAAGATTGATTGCAGCTGTGGGAAATCCTACGTCGAACACACTAAACGGTCTATTGCGGACAGAGTGAAGGAACACATAATATATGTAATATATAATAAGAAGGATAAGTCCCGTTAATTATTAATCATGTTTGAAATAGTTTAATAAACATATTTTGACTTTGATATATTAATTTGTTTTATTTGAGTTTATAGCTCTGCAACCAAAGACCGTTACAAATGAAACCTATAATGTATCGAGCCGTATGGCACAGTGAGTGCTAGTTTTGGCGTGTTTACTGGTAACACTGAATTACGCGACTGTGGCGACGCCTCCAACTGCCACCTTATGTGGCGGGATCTCTAATGGTAGGGCTTAACTTAGTAATAATAAATAAATAAATAAATAAAATATCGAACAAATATCGAGTATCGAAACGGTATTATCGATCATCGTGTAACTGTACGTTAGATAGTGCGAGCCCAACTCTAACATTATTTGACAGCTGTGCTTTTGTTATGTATGTTGTGCTAAAATTGTTGTGAATTTGTTAATTGAGGTGATTTCTAATTTGTGTTTGACGAAATTTTGTAGTTTCTCCTCGGTTATTGATACTTTCTCGTTCGCTTTGTGTTTCCGAAATGATAGGGCGATGTAGTTGAAATGGATCATGCCAGCAGCGAGGATGAGTGGGCCTGTGCGAAGGCCCAAGGGCGCCCACCCAAAGAGAAAGTGGGACCTCGTCGAACGTGGAAATTCAATGTGTTATTTCTTCTAGCGGTGAGTGACTGTGCATGCTCACCTTGGCTTGGTTTCTATACAGTACTGGGTACCATTACTCATACTAGGAATAATATATGGAAGAAATGTAGCTTCTATAAAACTGACCCTAATTCTATTCTTGCACAGAAGTACTGTAGTTTATCTTCGTAGTTGAGTTGACTAACAAACTGTTTACTATTTGGCAGCAATACGTAGCCACCCACTGGAGTGATAAATATATTATACAAATGAAATCCAATTTTTGTGATCCATATGCTGGCCTGACAAAAAGCACTTAGCCTTATAAGAATCTAAATGTATGTATATACAGTTAAGCTTAGCAGTTTTGAATCAAAGTTATGCAAAATTCATTGACATAATAGTTATAACAGTAAACTTATTCTTCTCGTCTTGTTTACTTAATCTAATTAGAAGGTACATTGTGCATATTGCTTCTGTCCTAGGCAACTCTATCAAGTGATAACGGCTGAACGTGTAGTGTGGTGGAGGGATAGCTAAACTTTGGGAACAAGATACAGGTTCTGATGGAATGCTTTAATTTTCTAATATGTATCATTGTATAAGCATGAATGACTCATCTCATATATAGATATTTGTCCTAGTGTGTTTGTAGTTTTAGTGGCACTTAGTTCAAAGCTTCATTAACATACCTATGTTATAATATTAACATAATATGCATCACAGTAGCAATCCCTGAAGATGTAGAATAAATATTTAAGCATGCTTTCCATATAGTTTTGGAACTTATAATAGTTAAGCTAAAATGTTTCAAGGTTATGAGCTACCAACATTTACTACACCTCTTTCATTATTGTTATGTAGTGGGCAAGGGGTATTTGACCATGACTGGGTTCTTATAACCTGATATATTTTGATTTGTTATTAATTTTTTTCAAGATTGTACTTAATAAACAATGTTAGATAGTAAAAATAACCATTTCAAAGGAAAATAGAACATTTGAGATATGATTGGATATTTTATTAACTGATGAGGAAGGAGTATCAGCAATAAAGTTAGTAATGCACTTATCACCTTCACATTAAGAACTATGTAGTCCTTGTAGGTAGAAGACAATGAAAAGTGATCCATTGTAATAAAATTTCTTGACAAATGTGATTGTAAGATTTCTGTCTACCACTTCAGGGGTTGTGTAAGTGGATTGTATATTTCACTACGTAGCATATTGTTGTTGCGCCTGGAAGAACCGATAAAGACAAAATCATAACTTTTGATAAAAGACAAAAACTGTTTTTTACGAATTTAGGATGCAGATTTTTGTTTGAACGATACATAGCGGAAAAAGATATTTTCCTAATTTTTTGAGATTTCACAAAACGGGTTTCACGAAAAAGAAAATAACGTTTATCAGTTTTTCCAGGTGCAACGACGATATGTAGTTTATTATATCCAATGATTCATTTATTTTCCAAAGGTGTGGACAAACTAGGCTTATGTGATCCCACATATGTATATGAACATAAGATCAATTTTCTAAATAAAATATTATAGCTAATAAAATATACATATAGTATAAAATCGGTAAACATAGTGTAGGATAAACCCCTGCTAGGTGGACCAAAGACATGAAATGGGTCACTGGTAGTGGTTGGGTGAGGGCCACAAGTATTCGTGTTTTGTGCCATACCCTTGGGGAGGCCTACGTCCAGCAGAGGACTGACATAGGCTGATGATAAAATAAAAAAACGTTCTAAATAATTATTTATTATACAAAAGTTCTCATATGGATGCAACATCTCATGTGTCTTCACATAAGCTTTTTTCCCATGTACATGTACCCATTTTATTCACACCTTAAACATTTTCGTTGACACAAGATTTTTCTTGTTTATATATTTGTTATGAAAGCATTTTAGTTACTTATTGTATTTAGAATTAGTAGTAGTATTTAGAACTCCAATATTTAGCACAACAAGTTTTTAGTTGCAAATAGTCAATGTTAAATGTTTTCCACTAAATATGAATTTACTACTTGGGTTATTTGTGGTGCTAATGTATATTGCTTTGAGTGTTTTGTTCTGGAAATGAAAAGAGGGACAAGCATAGTTTTAGTAGAGTCAACTTTCATTTAATTTGATTGCTAATAATCTTGTAACTGAAGTAAAATATAAACAATAGATATTTAAAGTAACTATACTTATGTAGTTTGATTTTATTCAGGATCTTTTTCTATAGAATATTGGGTATTTGAAAGTGTATAAAGTTAGGCAATTTGACTACATGTTTATTTACTCCTATTGTAGACACATTTTTATTTGCATGTAATTTTATACAATTCATTTGTCAATTTACATATTTAGCTACCGAACCATGAATGAATTATTTTCTGCATCATGCTTCAATGATGTCAACATTTTCACTCCATACTATTATTTCACCTAATTCTTTAACCACTTAGAATGCATTTACAATTTAAGCTTGTATTCCGTTTCATCAAATTATGAATGAGAAATAGATTTAAACTAAAGATATAATTTGGTATATTTTCAGGCATTGACATGCTTATGGGGGTGCGCCAGGGGCGCCGATCTCGTGATCGAGATCCCAGGAGCGGCACAGGCTGAAGGCCACTTCCGCCTGGCCTACTGGCCCCCTCAAGGCTCACCAGCTCCCAATCTGACAGTCCCGGCTCGCGCTTCCACAATAAACTTCCAAGGCCTGCCCGGAACTAAATACCACTTCATGCTATACTACTCAAACTCAACATTTGGCGAACTACTCACATGGAATCAGACTATAGTGACAGCACCGGAACCACCGGCCAATCTGACAGTAGTAGCTGGTCGCAGCAAGAGTGCGTTAGTGACATGGATGGCTCCAGCTCGTGGGGACTACTCTGGTTTCCGTTTCCTGTTGGTTCCTTTGACGGAGGCGGCTGGCGGGGCTGCTGCTGCGAGGAATATTACTCTGGAGAAGGAGAACTGCTCGCTGCCTCGTGGTAACTGCTCCCTTCTCCTGCGAGACCTGTGGCCAGGAGGACTGTACCAGCTTCATGCCTTCACCCTTTTGGATAACAAGGAAAGCGTTGCATATGCATCACGGAATTTCACAGCTAGTGAGTATTTTTATTATATTTAATTTTTTGTTGATTGTATATACTGAAAATTACATGCATCAAAGTGATTAAGGGAGCATTATGTAATCTTAATGTAAGCTTGATCAAGTATGTAAGAAAGAGAAATTAAGGTGGTGTTTTATGAATAAAGTATTATATGTCTTATGATGCTTACAATGTAGGGTTTGTGTTTAGAGGGATTATCATTATACAGTACTGGGTCATTAATTTTAGTATGGGAAATAATTAATCTATCATTCAATAGGTTTCAACCATAGCACTGACGTATTATTACTCTCTGCAGTGACTTGAGTTGTCTGTCGAGATTGTTTTGGGCGAGATGCGCTGTGTCGTACGAAGTGGGCGTGTGGACGTCCATAAACGTCCGGAAGTGATACAGGTGACGATTGTGCACGTTTCAATGTCCATAGTGGCGATCGTTAGGTTAGAAGCCATCTTAAATTGGTCCTAGTAGCTTACAATGAGTGTAGTTGTTTTAGTTAAGAGGATTATTTAACATATTATAATACATATATATTCACGTCCTTTAATCCCTTTCGGGGTGAACAGGACCTTGGAGTTATGATATCTCGTAGGTCACTTTTTAGCATGAATATTGGGGTTGTGATCTCTTAATCTCATGATCTCATAATAATCTCAAAACATTGGGACAGGTTGCTAGTCCATCGCCTAATTGATACCTCTTTTTTACCCCTAGTGCCTTAGTCGCTACGACATGCAGGGAAGGACGGCAGCTAGTTAGCATTGTTTATACGTCCTAGACTAGCACGGGACACCTTTAACTAAAACAATATAGACTTGAGCCCTTAACTAAGTAGCCGCGAGTGTAGATTCGAAGTGATAATCCAATTTATAATGGCTACTGCTTTGATTTGCATTTGACTGTTGATTGCAGCAATAATGCACAATATTTAGTATTTTTTAATGCATTTTTCTTATACTACCCTCGGGATAGGTAATAGCCAGTGCCTATATACAGCGATACGGTTCACTACCTATCACGTGGGTTACTGTCTATCTAGTGAAACGCGGGCTTCGAGTGACCCGTACCTATCATGCCTTCGAATTTTCGGAGACGGGCACTCAAGCTTCTGACTATCCCATCACAATATAAAGGGAGTGTGAACACAAGTCGTGAAGCGTATGTTTATGTTTTATATATGTGTTTCAGTTTTAATGTGACCATTATAGAAATAATTTACGAAACATTGGTTTCGGAATACTATTTCAATGCAGTAGCCATTTTGTATTGAATTATCGTTTCGTTCACATCGGGCTAAGGGCTCTATATTTGCATAGAAATTGTAAGCCACTTGGACTCAATTTTCTTTTGGTTATCTACAGAACGTTGGTCACTGACTGTTTGTGCGTGTTAGTGACGCGGGTTCGATGTGACCATAAATCATCATTGTGGGACACGCAATCGCTGGTTACCCCTTTGGATCATAGTCGTGTTGTTACGTTTGTGTGTTGTCCTGCTTGCTTATAATGTTGTTCTGGCTTGTCGTTGTTTTTGTTTGTGATGTGATTAGTGGTGTAAAGTTTTAAGTTTGCATGTTGGGCAGTTGAATAGATATCTGGCAAACAGTTATTTATTTTAAAATTGTTCTGTTATTTGTTGTTCTGTCTTTATATTAGTTATCTTTATAGTATTTTCTCCATTAGGTATGTTATTGTGTGGATTATACAGATTTTGCTTGGGAATAAATATATGCACATATTTGAGTCACTGCGATCATTTAACGAAAACTTATGTCAACGTGGTTATTATGGGATTTTTGTGTATTTATCTAGTCAGTCTTTGTTCTATCTCTAATTCCGCAATCGCGGAGATAAACACGTGATCTCCTGAATGCCCGGAACGGATAGTCGTGAAGTTAATGTTATGAATCACATTAATTCCTATCGTATATTATTTGGGTCAATATCAATCAACAAGATCCACGTTGTGAAGATGTTGCAAAAAGTCACCTTTGTATACAGACATCGATACATGGATATGTACACAGTGAGCAAGCGTTTCTAACCTGCTTTTCTACGGTTCGTTGCAACGAATATATGCATAGTGATGAATCTACCTTACATGGTGATATGATAAATTCATACGGGAGTAAATATTTGAACAAAGGTGACGTCAATGTAGCGTAAATGGAATATATAATTATTTTATTATTTTTGTATGTTATCAAAATTATGTGCAAGTTAGATTTTACAGAACCCTACATTTAAAGTAATAGTTTGCACCTTGATAGTGTATAGGACAAAATGACTTTTTCAATTGTACACACGGAACATATGTAGGTAGTTCTTATTCGATTTATTCGTCGCTAATTGATAGAATCTTCTGCTACAATGTCATTTTAATAAAGTTTAAATTGCATCCTATTGGTAGAGTATTTTCTATTTATATTGCTACAAAGATTAATTTAATTATAATGTTTAGATTATGTATTGTTTTGTATATAATAGTTTCAATTGTTATTGAATTACTAAAATCTATGTTACGCGTGTTTTCTAGAGTCTAGACAAATATTGTTATAAATGTATGGCGTTCTGCGCTATTTGTGTTGAATGTTAGAAGTGCAATTATACGAGCTAATTTCTTAACGTTATTCACTAATGCCGTGTGTTGCAGAGCCGAACACGCCGGGCAAGTTCATCGTGTGGTTCCGCAACGAGACCACGCTGCTGGTGCTGTGGCAGCCGCCGTACCCCGCCGGCACCTACTCGCACTACAAGGTGTCCATCGCGCCGCCCGATGCGCCCGACTCCGACCTCTATGTGGAGCGCGAGGGGGAGCCGCCCGGGCCCGCGCAGGCCGCCTTCAAGGGGCTCGTGCCCGGCCGCGCCTACGACATCTCCGTGCAGACCGTGGCCGAACCCGAGCTGTCGCCGCCCACCAACGCCCAGTACCGCACGGTGCCCCTGCGCCCCGCCGCGCTCACCGCCGTGCCCCACCGACCCCCCGAGACGAGCGCCTTGCTGCGCTGGGCCCCGCCCCCGCCCCCCGCAGAGTTCGAGCGCTACCAAGTGGCGCTGGCCCCTGCGCAGGGCGGCCGCCGCCTCACGCCGCTGCTGCGCTCGCGCGACGAGCCCCCTGAGGCGAGGTTCGACGGGCTGCAGCCGGGGCGCACCTACACCGCCACCGTCAAGAGCATGGCGGGCAAGGTGACTTCGTGGCCGCAGAGCGCAGAACTCACGCTGCCGCCGCTGCCGGTGAGCGGCCTCACGTGGCGGAGGCGCGGCGACGCCATCGAGCTCAACTGGGAGGCGGACGAGCGCTCGCTGCAGGACTCGTTCCGCGTGGCCTACCACGAGGCAGGGCCGGCGCGAGACGACGCCAACGCCCTCGTGGTGACGGCGCCGCCCGCGCTGCTAGACGCACTCCTCCCCGGCCGCAACTACACGCTGAGCGTGAGCGCCCTGTCGCGCAACCAGCCCTCCAACGAGACTGAGGTGTTCGCGCTGACGGCCCCCCTGGCGCCCGCGCTCAGGGAGATCGCGCCCGCCGCCCGGGCCATGCGCCTCGCCTGGAGCTCCGACGTCAACTCCCGCCAGGACGGGTACGTGCTGCGCTGGCGGCAGCTGCCCGACCGGCCCTGGAACGAGCTGGAGACCATCGAAACGAGCGCCACGCTCGAGCCGCTGCGCCCTGGAGCATCGTACGAGCTGCGTCTGTTGGCCGTCAGTCACCGGCTGCGCGGGGAGCCCCTCGTGGTGGTGAAGTGCGCGCGGCCGCTGCCCCCGGTGGCGCTGAGCGTGCGCGCCCTGGGCGAGGCGGCGGCGCTGGTCGCGTGGCAGGGGCCCTCGCTCGACGACTCAGAGCTGGGTGAGTTCTTGCTGCGCTATCGTACGCGTGATGAGCCGGCGTGGACGCGCCTTCCGCCGCTGCGACCGGACCACTCGGAGGCGGAGGTGGTGGACCTGGTGCCCGGCGAGCGCTACGTGGTGCAGCTGGAGAGCGCCTCGCCGCCCACCGCGGACGGAGAGCGCTGCGAGAGTGGCAGCCCCCTCGTGGTGCAGCACACGGTGCGGCCGGCGCCCCTCGCCAACGGCAGCCTCACGATCGTCGCCGCAGAGACGCAGCTCAACCTGACCTGGGCGCGCACGCCGGGCCGCGTGGACCACTACTCCATCGCTTGGCGGGCGCTCGACGGAGACAAGGTGACGGGAGAGGCCAAGGGCGAGGCCACGGTGCAGGCGCCGCCCGCTACCGAGGCACACGTCACCGCCATCGCCTCTGGGCTGAGGCCCGGGGCGCTCTACACGCTGGAGGTGCGCGCGCATTCGCACGACGAGGCCTCCGACCTGTACACGACGGAGGCGCGCACACGGCCCGCTGTGCACAGCGAGGTGACGCTGGTGGCGGAGCAGGAGCGCGAGGGCCGCTTGCGTGCCGTGTGGACGCGCACTCCGTCGCAGGCGGCGCTCTTCTCTCACTACGCGCTGCGGCTGCGCGGCGACTCGGAGCCCGAGGCCAAGGCGCAGGAGGTGTCGCTACCTGCCGAGGCGGAGTCCCTGCGCGCAGAGTTCTCTGACCTGGTGCCAGGGCGGCTGTACCGCGCCTCACTGCAGCTCGTGTCCTCGGGCACTCGGTCTGTAGCCGTGGAGCGGGAGACCCGCCTCTTCCCGCTGCCTGTGGCGTGGGTGCGCGCCGGTGGCTCCGGGCCCCGCCACCTGCGCGTGCTCTGGGCGCCCCCCGAGGGTGACGCAAGCGACGTGCTTGTGCAGTGGCTGGAGGACGGGCAGCTGCGATCCCTAAGCGCGGAGGCGGCGGCCGGCGAGGCTCTGGTCGCTCCGCTGCGACCTTTCCACAACTACACGCTAACGGTGGAGGTGCGCTCGGGCACGCCCTCCTCCCACCTGACGGTGTCGCGCGCCCTCTCTCTGACGCTGGCGACGGCGGAGGCGCCGCCCGAGCGCCTCGTCAACTTCCAGGTGCTAGACGCGCGGCCCTCGGAGTTGTCGTTTGGCTGGGAGCTGCCGGTGGACATGCGCAATGGCGTGCTGCGCCGGTTCGTGGTGAAGTGGTGGCCGCGCGACTCGCCCGACGCCGTCGCCTCGGCAGAGTTCCCGGCGGACGCGACCGGTGGCACCGTGAGCGGCCTGCGTGCAGGAGAGACATACGAGTTCCGCGCCTGGGCCGAGAACGAGGCCGGCGAGGGTGAGGCGGCCCCGTGGACACAGCGCATGGCGATCGCGGCACCCCCACGGCCCGCGGCCGCCGCCAGGCCCACCGAGGCGCGACGCTCGTCCACCTGGGTGGCGGTGCGCTTCCGCAGTGACTATTTCTCCGGAGAGAATGGCAACGTGACGGCGTACACGCTGGTGGTGGCAGAGGAGCCGCGCAACGAGACGCCGGCTCGATTGCCCTCGTGGCGAGACGTGTCGCGACTGCCGCTGTGGCCGCCCTACCAGGCCACGGAGCCCTACTATCCGTTCCGCTCGTCGCCCGTCGAGGAGTTCACTATCGGCTCGGAGCGCTGTGAGGAGAACGGCCGCGCCTACTGCAACGGCCCGCTGAAGCCCAACACGCGCTACTATGTGAAGCTGCGGGCGTTCACCGCGCCCGACAAGTTCACCGACACAGCGTACGCTGTGGTGCACACAGACGCCGACCACGGCGCGTGGCTGGCAGCCGCCGGCTCCTGCACCGCCATCGTGGTGTGCGCCGCGGCCGCCGCGCTTTTGCTGCGCAGGAGGGCCCGCGCCAGGGCCGCTCGAGGCAGTGGCGGAGTCAGTGGCGGCGGCGGCGGGGGCAGCGTGCGCTGGTCGCGTCCTGTGCGCGTCTCCGACTTCGTGGAGCACTATCGCGCCATGTCCGCCGACTCAGACTTCCGGTTCAGCGAAGAGTTCGAGCAGCTGAAGGGCGTGGGCAGGGAGCAGCCGTGCGCCGCCGCCGACCTGCCCGTCAACCGGCCCAAGAACCGGTTCACCAACATCCTGCCGTTCGACCACTCGCGGTACAAGCTGCAGCCGGTGGACGACGAGGAGGGCTCCGACTACATCAACGCGTCCTACGTGTCGGGCTTCCACGGGCCGCGCGAGTTCATCGTCACGCAGGGGCCGCTGCACAGCACGCGCGACGACTTCTGGCGCATGGTGTGGGAGTCGGGCGCCAGGGCCATCGTCATGCTCACGCGCTGCGTGGAGAAGGGCCGCGAGAAGTGCGACCGCTACTGGCCGGCGGACGCGCGCCCCGCCTACTACGGCGACCTGTGCGTCACGCTCGTCACGGAGTCGCGCTACCCTGACTGGACCCTGACGGAGCTGGCTCTAGCGCGAGGCGGGGAGACGCGCGCCCTGCTGCACATGCACTTCACCACGTGGCCCGACTTCGGGGTGCCGTCGCCGCCCACGGCGCTGGCGCGGTTCGTGCGCGCGTTCCGGGAGCGCGTAGGCGGCGGCGACGGGCGGCCCGTGGTGGTGCACTGCAGCGCGGGCGTGGGCCGCAGCGGCACCTTCGTGGCGCTAGATAGGGCGCTGCTGGCGCTGCGCGCTCGGCAAGAGACGCTGGACATCTTCGGCATCGTGGCGGGCATGCGGCGGGAGCGCGTGTGGATGGTGCAGACGGAGCAGCAGTACATCGCCATCCACCAGTGCGTGGTGGCGGCGCTGGAGGGGCAGGAGCCGCCGCCGCCGCACCCGCACCCGCACCACCTCAACCACGGCTACGAGGACGACGAGGGCATCGCCGAGTCCCCCATGTGAGCCGCCTCCTGCTCCTCCATCGTGTCATTATCATTATCTCTAATACTTGGATCAAATTCTATAATAAAATATTATTTTATGTTACATCGCTGTTTCTTTTATCTCTAATGTATTGAACCAAGTTTTCGTTTCTTTTTAACTAGCTGAAGGTAATACACGATGCATTTGTAAGGAAAGAAAGAAAGGTACATTTTAATTGAATCGAGATTTGCAAAAACATGGTAGACCTATCGATAGGTTACATTTTTTTATTAATGAAACTAGTAGATAGTAAGGCAACTTTTTATGTACTTGCTTCTGTTAAAAATTCTATCAGGACAACGTCAATTCGATAATTGCCTGACTATTTCTTGAAATTTATGGGACCAAAGTAGATAAAAGTGGAGTGACCAAAATATTGTGCTATCTGAATTAATCAACAGTTCGCAAGTAGTCTTATCGCCGAACTCAAAGTTTGCAGTAAACGTTTTAAGCCATCACAAACATACCTAGAGATATTTATGATTTTAATAGATCTATTCGACTAACTATTCAAGTTAAAAGTTGAAAATCTTCAATTATACATGTGATTATAGACATGATTAAAATTTTCTTATTTAAAATAACGAAGTATGTATTTCTTTTGAATCATACCTAAGAAGTGTGGAGTTAGACTTTCGCAGCAATAATCGAGACTATTAAGAATGTTCGAATTACTCTTAAAAGCTACTATACTACTTAAGTGGAGCTCAGTGGGACAGTGTGTTGCGACAGTTGTTCAGAATATTGAATAGTTATTTGCGCCCGCTTTTCAATTGCTCACCTACATAACGACATAACTTACAAAATAATTTGTATAAATAAAGAAATAATATAAAGAATAAAACACGTGAATGTGCGTCATGACTTTATTATTAAGTATAACGTCAACATATAAAAGTGTGCTAACCTAAGGAAGGCCTCGTGTGAATGCGCTACGCCGTAAGCTCAGAGCCAGCCCGCAGCGTGCGGCCCCCGCAGAGGCGTGACGCCCGCCAGCGCCCCTCGCCCGCCCGGGGACTCCTTCGCCTCGGGCTTCGGGGCCAAAGGAACGTTGACAGGCTCCGGGGTGGGCGGGGAAGGCTCGCGCTCGGTCGGCGGCGGCGGGGACCTCGCCGGCATGCTGCTGGCGCGCTGAAGCTGCTCGGGCGAGCGCCGAGACGCGCTGAACTTGTCTCGTCGTCGTTTGAGCGCAGCGAGGGCGCTCAGCGGGCGAAGGGTGCGCCTTTCGGGGCTGCGTTGTGAATCGCTGCCAGAGTCCGAGCGCTCGCTGCCGCTACCATCCTCGCGGCGTGGTCGCTCGCATACGGAGTCCTCGGACCTCGACCGCGCGATCAACCTCGAGACGCGTGAGGCACGCGCCGCGTCTAGCAGCGTGCCCCATCGTCGTTTGTGCTTGGGCGGCGACCGTTGTAGCAGCGCCGATAGCGACGGGTGGGCTCCGCTGTGTGCCACTCGCAGCGAAGCGAGCAGCTCGTCGACGGGAGGGTGTCCGCCGATGTTGAAGCCCTTCATGAGGCGGCGTTCGCGCTGGCGGTTCTTCTTGCCGCCGCCGCCGCCGGGTGCGCCCGCGTTGGCGGTGCTCGTGTTCATGCCGGCGTTGCGCAGGATCTCGACGAGCTCGCAGCGGAAGGCGCTGACGTCTTGCTTGATCTCGTTGACGTCGTCCTCAGTGACGCCAGCGCTCTCGTTGCGGCGCTGCTGCACGGTTACGTAGCGGCGCACTAGGTTGCGCATGATGGCCTGGTAGCGCGAGTCCCGCTCGGAAGCGCGCTGGGCCTGCCGCCGCACGGTGCGCAGTCGCTCGCGCTTGGCATCGGCGGGGCGGCACAGGCGGCGCCGCAGCCAAGCCCACGCGTATTTCAGCGACTTAGGCGAGGGCAGCACGTTGAAGGGCGGGGGCACGGTGCCGCCCTCCTCGAAGTAGCTGATCCAGAGCTTGCTGCGCGCGAACTTCCACTCGACGTCGGCGCGCTCCGAGATGAGTTGGTAGGAGTGGTTCATCATGGCGATCAGCAGGTTGAGCAGCACGATCACGTTGATGACGGCGTACGTGCCGAACATGAGCATGCCCCAGAAGCGCGTGAATATCTTGATACCATCCAGCTCGAAGGAGTCCAGGTCGATGAGCCCGAACGCCGCCCAGAACAGCGTCTGCATCGTCTCGAACAGGCTGTAACAACAAACCACTTTAGCTTATCAAGTGCACTATGATTTGTACTATTAGGCGACTGTTTTACAATAAATTCATATTAAATTCTAGCCTTAAGTGAACATAATTTTCTCCCTTAGTGTCTTTTTACAAAATATCGGGAAGAAAGACAACTAGCGTTACATTTACGTCCCACAATAGCAGTGAACAGAGTCATAAATTTCCTTTCATATATAAAGTATCGATTGCGCTTTCTGATCAATGCTTTGTATGCTCAACCCATGGCTGTGTGTGTCTAATTCTCTCTTGCAAGTGATGAGATGGCCCTCCGGGTGAGTTATGATTAGTTTATGGCTGTGCAAACAATCGGCTGTCGTCAATCGCCACCTAGGTCGATGTATTGATTCGCCGTGCCCGTGTAACTGCGATCCTATTCTCAACAATAATGTTACGTATACTCGTATAGGGATCAGCATACATACATAAAATATTTTTCTGAAACTACTATGCGCTTTATTATGACTTCAATAGTTTGTTATTAATATACTTAATATTTTAAGTCCGTTATACCATTCAATTATTTTTATTAACATTTAAATAGCATAAGTACCATAGGCTCGTAAATATATTAAACGAAATATATGCCATATATCGCTTATATAGACGTACGTAGAAGTAGACTCGTGAATACCTACTTCAGCTGTCATCCACAGTTTATATCCTTAAGAATTATTAACCTCTTTCGGGGTGGTATAAGGTTAAATAACAACTGTTCTTTGCTACTACTTTTACCAATAGGAAATCAATCACCATATATTAACGCATTGTTCTTCTATTCCGAAACAAAACCAGCTTTCGTCTTCATAGTGAAAACATTCCGTGCTAGTCTTGACCTTAACAGACTGTTAACTAGATACCTTTCTTTGTAGTATATCAAAGGACACGTTTAAAGGACTACGAGTCAATGTAACCTAGTAAGCGATGGCTTAGTAATCTGGCAACGGTATTCCATATCAAACTAAACCTATAGCAATTCTCAAAGCTACCGGAAAAACTCTCTAAGGTTCTGTCCACTATTGAAGGAGTATGTGCTGGTATGTTTTCCCTAACCTTAATGCTAGTGAAAGTTGGTTATATGGCGGCCCAGTAACTTGCAGAAAGCGGGTTTTGTATCGATCGGGGTTAGGGCCGACGCACAAAGCAACCAGGTCAGTGGCCGCTTCGCCCGAATTGAACGCCCATGCCACGAACCGTGCTATACTCTAACTGTATGTATTAAGTGGCTATGGACTTTTAAAGAATTCGGCGTTAAACGTAGCTCAATCGTTTGGGGCTTGACTATGTATCAGTGGGTATAGGGAACAAACCTCGCAGCATGTACCAATGGAAATGAAAATTTCTAATGTTTGACTCTCTATCCGTGGGTACAGGGTTTAAACCACGGAGTAACCAATGTACATATTCCCAATAAAACTTAATTGGCGAAATGTACCGAATATTACTGTGAGGGAAAAATCATCGCGAAGAAACCTACTTGTTTCTCGAACAGGTATATCAGTGCTTGTAAATTACGACACGGTTTACCACCTGTCACATTGATTAGTGACTATCTGGTCAACACGTGGATTCTACCATAGAATTACTACCTTCGCTTTTGCGGAAATGGACACTTGAACCTCTGACTCAAAGATTAATGGTTCGTTTGTCTTGTCTTTTGCAAGCTAGCACCTACTTATCCCTACACAGGTAAGTCAGTTTTAAAAATAGCGACATGGTTGATCGCCTGTAACACTGTCTGTACTGTATCTGGTAGACACATAGGTTCCAGGTGGCCATAGAATTACTATCTCCACGCGAACGCCGACTACCCCGTAAATGTAAATCGTGAATGTGTTTGTCTTGAACATCCATACAACGAATCATGCCGATCTGTACTATAACTGTAAGTATGAAAAGTTGGTGTAGAGTTTATAATCTTGCAATCTAGGTTCTAATGAGTCACAAACTATAACGAGTTACAAATGTTCCATATCCTGTATATGAATAGAAAAGCACATACTGCTATAGCAATTTCCGCCAGTAAACAAACTTTCTTGATAGTTTAAAATAACTGGAAAGGTAATAATAGTATCATCATAAAGGAATATTAAATATCGTGTAATAAGAACCAAAAATATTGACTTATAAATTATTAATTCCGTAGCCGGCCAAACTTATAATTAAGGAAATTACTATACTGTATTTGCTTTTTTCATAAAGAGGAATGAATGTATATAAAGGAATATTAGAACGAGCGTGTTAAAACCATCTCAATTCTCTAGGCATTGGGACAACTATATCTTAAGTTCAGTAATGAGCGAACGGTATGGCATTCAATATTAAACACTAAAAAATATCCCAAAATTTGCTTTTGTGATTTGATTTTCCGGTAGAAACACAGTTAATAGTACTCTATTTAAGTCCTAGATTATCATATGGATAAGACAAAAAACTGACGTGTTACCATTGTGTGTGACTATTAATTTTTTCGGGTTAGAGTACTCACTGATACAGAGGCAAACCAAACAACTGAGCTACACCGAATAAACGACAGGTGGTAAGCCGTGTCACAATTAACTATCACTGATTATTCATTGTTGGGGGAACAAGTACATTTCCTCACGATGTTTGTTCCCTCACCGTAATATTCAGGATTTTGCTAATGTATTTTTATTGGGAAATATACATAAAAAACAGAAATTTTCATTTCTATTGGTACATGATCCGAGGTTTGAACCCTGTACCCAATGATGCAGAGGCAAACCCCACAAAACTGTGTTACACAGAATTATCACATGGAATGTTGCCAATTAGTTGATAAACGTAGTCTGAGCGTGTGAGTCTTAGTAAGCCTTTTTAAACATAGTTAATCGGGTATTATTACGGATAAACTTTGAACGAAGCTTACTTTTGTTAATCCGATTCCAAAAACATTCATAAAGTAAAATTTTGCGAAAACTAGACAAAACGTCAAACGCGTACATAACCATTAACTCTTGAGGGGTAGTCAGAGGTTCAGGTTTCCATCTCCGCAATCGCGGAGTTACTAATTAAATAGCCACCTCGAACCCACGTGTTGACCAGATAGTCAGCACTATCACTATTTACGAGCACTAACTATTACCTGTTCGAGGAACAGTAGTATTCGGTATATTTCGCAAATGTCAAGTCAATCTTAATTCACCAAACTTCATTTCCAATGGTACATGCTCAAGCGGGATATGAAACCCTGTACCCACTGATATTGAGCAGATACTGATACCCAAACAACTGAGCTATGCCGAATTTGATTACGTCAATAAGAGTAATACGAAAAGTTATACTATGTAAGGATACTTAAGGGTAGTGTCAGCGAGTCGAGTTTCCGTCTCCCTAATTACGGAGTGATTCTATGGCCACCGTTATAGATGGGAATATATTTACGTACATAGAGATTTGTATATATACGTAAAAACGTTAAAAGTTTTAAAAATACATTCACAGTGCCGAACTTATTGGCGTAATAAAAACTTTATACCTATTTTTCCATTACTCGAGTCAGCTAGAGGGTAATACGCGGCTATATAATGGCAAGTCTTTGACGACCCGAATATGCATGTTAAATTATAATTAAATATATTTATACTATTATATACTTAATTCGACGTAGCTTAGTTGTTTGTGTCTTGTCTCTGTGTCTGTGGGTACAGAGTTCAAATCCCGCTTGAGCCAACCAATGGAAATGAAATTTAATGAATTTCAATGTAAATTTTCGTAATAAAAACACATTTACGAAATTCATCGAACCTACCTGTACGCCGAACAGGTAATAGTGCTTGTAAATAGCGACATGGCTTACCATCTGTCACATTGAATACTAACTATCTGCTCAACACGGGGGTTCGATGTGTCACTTCTAGGTCTGATTTTAGCATGAATATTGGGGTTCTAATGTCATAATAAAACATTGGTGACAGGTTGCTAGCCCATCTTCCAATAGATTCAAAGACTCAACCCTTTAAGTCGCCTCTTACGACATGTCGGGGAGAATGGTATCTAGTTAGTATTCTTTTTACGTCCCAGACGGGATATAGATAGTCTAATAAGTGAAAACATTATTTATTTACAGTGACAAAAAAAGCACATATAAAATATATTTATTACCATAAACTATCTACCAAATTATTTACAAATAAATGAGAATAAAACTATAAATAAAATATTTGAGCTAAATCACTGTTAACAGGGAGAGTGCCCAAGATGCTGGCAGCATTAGTGAAAACTTATACTTTTAATCCTGAAAATTTTCTTTTTATATTAGGTGGTACCAAACTATGACTGACCCGTGACACTTCAAATGAGGGGAAAATAACCAGAGGTGACATAAGAGAAAGAAAAGTAGAGACTGTTTAAAGCTAAATAAGTAAGAGTAACAACGAGAGTGAACAAAGATAGTGTAATTATAATTATGTTAATCTTAACACTGATACCTCACTATATATTTGTTGCTAAATATTATATTTGTTAATTATTTCTGTATTCATCGATTTCATTTTGTGTCAAAATCTATGTATTTATAGTATATAATGTGATTAATAAAGTTTGCTGGGTAAAAGCTAAGAATTAAAAGAAATGTAAAAGTAAGGCCAACAATAAACAAGATTTAAAAGAAATGTAAATGTATGTGAGTTATGCTTGTATGTGCATTGTATAATTAAATGTAATGTATGTTCTATTTCATACTAAACTACTCGTATTTCTAAATATTTGGTCTTATGTTTGATGTAAATGACGTGAAATCACGAGAAATCTTATCTGAATCTCATCAATAGTCGGATTATTTAATGGTGATAAACGTAGTGCCTATCACGTTCAATTTTTGTAATATTAGATTTCATATGGCAAAATTGGTCCTAGTGGTCAATTAAACCTTTGAATACCTCGAAAAGTTGAGTAGTAAACTATGGTCGAGATATTAACTGCTGTAGATGACATTATGTAGTATTTGAACATATCTTGAATTAATAACGTTAACATATCCCATCCTATTATATAAAATTTATTGTTAGATTAATATAAAACTCAAATATTGCTTTCAGTCACGTCAGACTTAGTACAATGAGCATTATTTAGACCCGAGCCCTCCCTTACATACTATTCCGCACTAAAAATAAATCTACAATCAATCGAAGTAGGCAAACGGTTACGAGTGTTTAACGAGCGTCTATCTAAGTACGTTATAGTACATTTATATGTTATCTAAGATCTAAATTTAAGGCGCGATGAGCCAACAGATTCCGCTCAACACCAAGGAGGCCAGATGGCTTCAAAGAGATCCTCTTTGTTAGTTTTGGCATCTTGGCAGCTTCAAAGACATTCGCTGTCACTGCACGCACCATATACGACAGCGTTATTGCCCTGTTCTAGTTACAGATGCTTACATGCAGTATTTATTGATATTTAGTACGTAAATGTACATATAAAGATATGGATACTATCATAATAATAGTTGGAGGGTTGGGTAGTTCTCAGTTTTTATGGCCTATAACTTGGTAGTATAAGTGTTTGTTTGTCAGCAATGAGTAATAACTCATTGACTATTAATATTACCCCCAAAACCCAAAGAGTATTAATAGTACCCCCATATCCTACGTTAGAAAATGAGCAGCATCTAATTCTATGCTAATAAAATAAGTATTTTCAATAGGCTACAATTTTCCTCTGAGAAGTTCTGTCGCTGTGATGATGTTAATATAAGCATCATTTACTTAAAGACCTTATTTAGTTATTCTGATATGAAGTAGATTTTTATTCAGCTTCCATTAAGAGCAGCTGACATTTCCATTACATTATTTAAATGAGGCGGCAAGTGGGAGTTGAATACCCTCTCACAAGGGAAGCTCAGCGCATGCGGGCACTCGTGCGGCGATCAGAGGCGCCCAGCTGACCTAATCGGACGATACGGAAATAGACTCGCTGGAAAAACGCTGCAAGTGCTACATCGGCCGCAGTACTTACGAATCATGTACCCAGTACGCACTACGCGGTGGGAGGGGATCATTCGCGGTCGCAGCAGGACGCAATTAGATGCGATACGGACAAAACCCACATGGTTTGTTTACTTTGTTATCTACGTACACTGCGCACATACAGGGAGTAATTTCTTGAATAGATGGGATACTCACTTGGCGAATCGGCGCCACACCACGCAGGCGTCCGGGTCAGGCAGCGTGCCATCAGTGGGCGGTGCCACCCAGCACTTCTTCTTCTCCAGGTCCGCGTAGTACCACAGCAGCTGGTTGAGGCCTGTAACACAGAACGTGTCACTTCCTCGCAATCACGGACAAAATACGCAAACAAAATTCACGAAGAAAGCACTCACCGCATGAGAAGGCGAAGATCACCAGGATGTCGAGCACGAAGAACTTGAGGATGTCGAGCACCATCCGACTGAGCGAGACTTGCAGCGGCCCCAGGTGAGGGTTCACGCTGAAGATGTACACCAATTTAAGGCTGCTGAATATGTTGGCGGCCGAGAAGAGGCCCTCTGCCAGCAGCATCGGGTCCCAAGCGTCCCAGTGCTCGCGCGGCAGAGGCGCCCGCCCGTCGGCCCACTCGCGTCGCACCTGCGCCCACGAGACGAGCCGCAGCGCAGCCGTCGCCACGTACAGGGCGCTCGTCACAAAGTCTAGTACGTTCCACATATCACGCGCATACTCAGCGAGGCCCAGCTCCCACAGCTGCTTCACCTCGCTCCAGATGAGGCCGCACACCCACGCCAGCACCAGCCACTCGACTGCAGAGGGCGGGGCACCGCGGCGGGACTCTCGCGCCTCTCCCGCCGCCGGCTCCACTCGCTGTGACGCCAGGATCAGCAGGAAAAGGAAGCAGAAGTAGCTGCCCGAGTGGCACAGGAACTTGATGAAGGGTTGCCGCAGCGCCCTCCCTGCGGTCGAGTGGGGCGCCGCCACGTACGCCAGTGAGTAGAGTGGAAAGGCGGCTCCCACGCGCGCCATCTCCAGTGCCTGCAGCAATGGGTGTTTCCTCCGGAAGCCCGGCACGCTCTCGTACCAGATGGAGGCGAGCAGCTGCTGCACGTTGGGGTGCGCCACGAACGCCTTCTGTCGTAGCTTCACTGCTAGCTTGAGGCGTGCCAGCCGCGAGTCCGCTTCTCCAGAGCCGGTGGGATGCTCCAGCAGCACACGTAGTTCGGGTGAGGTGCGCGTGTGGTCGAGCAGCGCAGTAGCAAATTTTTGACACTGGGCACGTAGCTCTTGGTATTCGCCCTTGAATTCATGCTCGAGTGCCGACAGCCGCCGCAGCTCCCACGACAGCTCAAACGCCGTAAGGATGGGATCCTTAGAGGAGAGCGCGATCAGCGAGGGCGATGCGAGCGCACGATACGCGTTGATGCGGGAGCGGGAGTGCCGCAAGGAGTCCTCCCTTCTAGCATTAACGCACTCGTCGCAGCCACAGCGCGCATCGTGCGGCACGGGCAGCGCTGCGCCCCGGTCTAGAAGTAGCTTGATGATCTCGTAGGAGTCCCGGTGCGCGGCCAGCGTCAGCGGCGTCACGTCTGGAGTGAAGGTGGCCGTCTCGGGTGGCAGCGCCTCCCATGAATGCGGGGCTCCCGATGGCCGCGTGCGCTCCTCGTGCTCCAGCAGGGCCTCCACCGCTTCCACGAACTCCTCGGAGATGGCGTGCAGCAGGGCGTCGCGCGTCTCCACGCCGAACTCCAGGAGCAGCTCCACCATCTGCAGGTTCTCGTTGTCGATGGCCATGAGCAGCGCCGAGCGGCCCAGCGGGTCGACGCAGTCCACGTTGATGTGCCGCTGCTGGCGCGCCCTCTGCAGCGTGCGCCGGGTGCCGGCGACGTCTCCGCGCTCCACGCCCAGCAGGTAGCGCTTCTCGTCAAGCGAGAGCACCGCCATCTCCTGGTGCGGGCGCAGCTCGTCGCCCTCCTCGGTGATGCCATGGATGCTGTGCCGCTTCACCTTGGCGTCGGCGCGCGGCTCCGGCGGCGCTAGCAGCGCGCTCATCTCGACGCGCACGGCGGAGCCGCGCCTATCGTCGCCTTTGTCGGGCGTGGCGGGCGGCGCCCAGTGCACGGCGCGCTGCTGCCGGCGGGCGGCCACCTGCCGCGAGTGCCGCTTCAGCGCCTCCAGCGTGCGCTGCGCCACGTGCGGCCGCCGCGCATCGCGCCTGCCACTGCCGCGCCTCTCGGAAGCGGCGCCCGCCTTCCGCGCCGCCCGCCCTCCGCCGATCGATTCGCATCAAGTAGGCCGCAGCTGACGGCCTGACCTCTTCCAACTGGCGGACGCCACTCCAACTGCAAATCTATTTGACCCTCCAGTCACATCTACTTCATTAATAAAATTATTATATTTATTAATTGGTTTGAAACAAGGTACCAACCTATAGTCTGTATGTATGAAAACATTGCAAATATGTATGATTTAGTAAAAAAATTAGGCAACTCTTCCCGGTCTCCCCTAATATCTGAAACACCGACTAGTAGGTATAATAGTTATGTGGGTATAAATGAATCGTTATTCGTTCACGTAATGTAGATTTATGATGCTGGCGATCCAAAAAGGTTTTACAAATGAGCACGAAACTTATTCACGTAAAGCCAGCGAATCGATTGAATGGAATAGTGTTTGTACGCAGTGGAAAGATTCCGAAGGATATAAATATTTGGGGTAGTCACCTCATCAATATCTGTACTCCAAATTACATCACATTCGCTGCGGTGCAGCCGGAGGTCATGGAACCCTGTGGGCTTATCTCTATGGTATTTGTTTCTTAAGGACTGTTCAATCATATGAAATGTGTGTTGGTACTAATTATAATTGAGCAATATTTTAGCATGACAGTCCAAACAAACATGCTCGTAAGTATTTGTTCTAAATTTATGAATGTCTTGGGGACCCACCACCCTCTGACAGCGATAACTATAAAGATATTTTCTATATATGTAATTTAATTTTTATTTTATACATTAAGTTTATAGTTTTAATTTGTTTGTTTTAAAAAGATGTTGTGTTTTATGATATAATTTATTTTTAATTACAATATTTTAAATCAAAATAATAATATCTGATTAATAAATGAATGACTATTTGAAACGTAATAATACTCGTATGTTTTAATGATTACTAGCCAAACATTTACATTCAATTTTTTTTTAAATCTATTAGACTGTGCTGGTTCCAACATTGACTTATGGTAGTGAAAGTTGGGTATGGCAAAAGAAGCATGAAAGTAGAATCAATGCCGTCGAAATGCGGTCACTGAGAAGCATGTTAGGAGTGACATTGAATGAAAGAATTAAAATTAGTGTGATAAGGGAAGGTTGCGGTTTGAAAGAAGATGTAGTAACTAAGATTGAAAAGAGCATGCTTCGAAGGTTTGGACATGTTATGCGGATGAATGATAGCAGATTGACAAAAGGAATATATATGAGTGAAGTGGAAGGGCGGTCACGTAGAGGCCGGCCTAATAAGACATATAACAGTCAGATAGACGATATATTGAGGAAAGGTGACGTTAGGAGTACCTATAACCGCCGAGAGTGTATGAGAGGATGTATGAATATCAATGAAGCGAAAGTGGTCTGTCAGGATCGGGACAAATGGGCATCCGTGATCTCTGCCTACCCCTCTACAGGGAATCAGGCGTGATGTGTATGTATGTATGTAGAATGTGACTGCAGCCTAACCAGCAACCAAACGAATATTCTGAGCAAATTCTTTTAAATAGCGCCACTAGTGTTCTGAATTTGAGCGCCCAGAAGCAAAAACCAATTTTAATTTTGCAATGTAAACTGCCTAACCTAACATGATGACTCATAGACTGGAATAAGTTTTATAGACGAATTTAAGATTCCCAATTTCCTTACAAGCCTTATTGTAGAAGGGTCATCATACTTAAGGAATTGATTCTATAATGGATTAGCTCTTTGTATGGAATATAACATAGGACCCTAAGGAGTCCAACAGGTAGATAAAACACGAACTTAAGTATAACATAACATACGCTTCACGACTTGTGTATACATACTCTCTTTTTTATTATGGCAGGTTAGTCAGAGGCTTGAGTGCCCATCTCCGAAATGTCGAAGGCATGGTAGGTATGGGTAACTCGAAGCCCTCGTTTCACTAGATAGACAGCACTCAACGTGATAGGTAGTGAATCGTATCGCTGTATATAGGCACTGGCCATTATCTATCCCGACGGATAGGCAGGTTAGGTTACTTTATGAAAAAGAGAATCAGACTTTTTACATTTGGGGTGAACAGTATTATAAAGTTCACAACAACCTTAATAAGGTTGTTTGCGGATAATGATGTTTAAAATGAAAAAATATTGTATTGGTGGCTTGTCAGTCCATTTTCTTTACTTGTCTGTATTGTTACTATCTTAGCAGTGTTTGTATTTATTTTTTTAATGTTTAATTTTACACAATTTTCTATATACCAGTCGGCCCTTACCCAACAATCAAAGTTACTCTAGTTTAGAGTGTCTGTTTTGGAATTTGCCGAATAAGTGATGTAATATTATATGAAATCCAGTTTCTACATAAAAGAAAAACAAACGCGTTCACGACTAACCCTTGCTAGGGTAGTCAGAGGTTCAGGTGTTCATCTCCGCAATTGCGAAGGTAGTCATTATATGGCTATCTCGAACCCACGTGTTGACCAGATAGTCGATGAGACGGGTGGTAACCCATGTCGCCATTTACAAGCAATAACTATTACCTGTCTGGCAAACAGGTAGGATTGATTCCTCATGATGTTTTCCATGACCGTAGTATTCGTCGCATTTCTTGAGTATCTTTTTATGATATATATATTTATGTGTATTCTAGTTTAAATTAGTTGATGAAAGGGTGAATGGTTTCTACATGTAATAAAAGTATATTTTCCCTTGAATTTTCCCTCACCGTGGTATGTGAGTAAGGTGTCATATAAGTGATGATGACAAAGGTGTACCAAACAAACGTTGCAAAAATGTTCGTAACATAAAGGTAATAATAAAAACAATATTATTTTCATATGATTTTATTACATATTCCATTAGAATACCTCTATTCATTTATTAACTTATAGTACATCCATGCGATCTCTTCCATCCGAGTACTACCACGCCATCTACATTTTGCATCTTAGTACTTCTGCTCTAACTATACAAATATGTTTGCATTACGGAATCTATGCACCTTTTATCTACAAGTATTCGTACAAAATAAATGCGACGAAGTTTCTGTTCTATGTCGGGGCTACATGCAGGTAAATGGATCTAGAAGCTTCCTCTCTAATCTCTTCTATTGGTTACTTTGAATGCTGTAGGAAATTTGATCGGAATACGTATTCTAGTATTTTATAAATAATTCAAGCACGAGATATGTACAATTTACAGATTACATTCACCAACTGTTAAGTACCTATTTACAAATTAGAATTCTTTATTACATTATAAAAAGATAACTTTACGTTCTAGGATATCACCGCGAAATCAATATCTACGTTCAAAATAGATAATATATATAATATAGAATATCAAATTAATTACAACTTACGTTAAACATTTAATTCTAAATAAAGGATAAGATTACAAATACGAAGTATTGCTTGATTTAGTCACATTTGCAAAAATATCACTTTTGCTCGGCCGGCTGCCGCAGGCGTTCACGACTTTATGTAAAAATATTTTCATACTCAGTCGCTAGATTAAGGTTTTCAACAATCAATTTACCACAAAAACACAACCCTTAATTTCATAGGTAACCTTGTTTTTGCTGTAAACATGCTATGCTCCTATACGATTATGAAACTACGAATTCATTTGTAAACTGCAACTTTAAGTAATGTTACTCTTACATTTGCTTATATATAATGTTTCTTTAACACTTGCTTATACATATTTCAGTTTAACATAGAGAAATTAAAAATATTCTTAAAATTGAATAAATTACATTGTGATTTCTGAATAAAACATATAAAATTAAAGAAAACATGTAAAAATCGTGAAAATGTGTTCACAAATAAATCCGCAGCTCCTAAGACAATATCTTAGTACCTCTAACAGGAATAGACACCACATTTTACTTTAAACGAAGGGACAGACACGGACACGTATTAATCAAAATCTAAGAATAGATTAACTTTATTACTAGACTCTCATTGCTTTGCGATTATTTTAGTAATAAATTTTACACATCAAAAAAGTAATTACGACTCACTGTTTTAAAACCTTTTTTTAGCACAGTTTTCAATAATTATTTTGTGTATTTAGTGAGTTAAAAATAATTGTAAAGTTTTAATAATAGCTTGTAAGTTATACAATTAATATTGGAGATATAATGTTCCGTTATTGGTTAAAGTTTTCAATTAAATACACTAAAATAATCGCAGCTCAATGACCACACCTAGAATCTAAGTATCTTAATTTTGTAAGTCTAAATTTCGATTATTGCACAACACATGCCAAGGTACGTATTCACGTTTCTTAAATGATTAATATTTTAGTAATGGGGTAATAAAAACATCTTGATAATGAATGCAAGTACTAAATGGACAGTGTGGACAGCAAAATATGACCCCTTCATAACTATCTAATTAACCTAGGAGAGTAGAAGAAAGTAATTTGGAACTAGGGAAAGATATTTACTTAGACAATTAAGATAAGTATACAAAAGTATAAAAGGAATACCTAGGGAATAAAATTATTGCTTAAATAGTAGGTAGAGTATAGGTAGTATTGCATATTGACTGACCTAAGGTCCTTAAGGAACAACTAAAAAATAAAGTAGGCGTTACAAAATATTTACAAACATCTAAAACTCTATGAAAATAAGCCATGACGCATGGAGGTTCTCAAAATTGATAACAAGTTAAAAATACATTATAAAAAGAATCGAGTATTTCACATAATAATATGACAAATAAAATTGTAATTTCATTGAGTATTATTGAATTATTATGATTCGTTTATTTCTTTCTTATTATTTATATTTCATTAGTTAATGACTCGTTACCCTGTCGTGTGCGTAATTTCAATGAGATTCAAACTTCAGTCGAAAGGAAACTTAAGAGTAGGTACGAAATGATCAGGCTGGGAGAGCGTCTACACGAAGCTGAACAGGCCGCCTACTCTACGTTCACGGTCACTATAAGTGTAAACGACCTCTTTGAAACAATTACGAAACTACATCAACACTGCACAATCGTTCACGAAGATTGTATAAAAAATATTCTCAGTCGTATCGTTTAAACATAACAGACGCAACGCCACGGAGAAGTAGTGGCACAGGTTTCACAAACGCTCTCGTCTATGGCACAAATCACGAGCGGTGGCGTCCTCGGCCGCTCTTCCTGCGTTTCCTGCGGCCGTCTCGCACGAACACTATATTCTCGGGGTCGTCTGCGAGCTGGGGGAATTTGTTGAGCGAGTGGACGTCCTTGGCCGTCCATCCGTCCACGACGCCGTGGGAGATGAGTTCCTCTTTCTCTTCTTCGCTCCAGGATCCTCTGCCCTCCCATCCGGCGGCGACGAGGCCTTTCTCCCTTTCCCAAGCTCTGGCTGCGGCCCGCTTGTGCGCGTGCTTCAGGAGTTTGATCCGTTCCTGCACTGGGTCCACGCTGTAGCGCAGCACTATTACTGCTTGAGCTGATCCCTTGCCTACAGCATGCACTCGGACCTGAAAAAGAAGTTCATTATTGATATGTAGTAAGGTTTTATTTTGTGAACGTTTCATATTAAACCACAATTATAGGACGCATATATTTAAAAATTTTCGTGTATTGTATCCAGTTTCAGAAAGTTTTTCCTCTAAAGTAGTATTAAAGTGCTACTGTAATACTCAGTAGATCTCAATGTTATATATACTAGTTACACAACATAAACTCACCTCCAATCCTTGATCATTAGTTTCATCTTGAGACACATTGAATTTGCCGGACAACCGCCTCAACTCTTCCATGTCATCTTTGACTTTCAACGCATTATCTTTCACGAAGTAGAAGACATCTTGATCGTGTATACTGAAGTGTACATCTAAGAAGTAAGAATTGTTGAAGACCGTCGTGATCACATCTTCTACCACGCTGTTGGCTCCGTCGGCGACGCTTATGTACGCTTTTCCGTCTACCCTCGAAATGAGGACGCCTTCACCGAATACCCCTCGCTTGTAGGACACCCTGGGCAGGAGGTTTCTGGTGATGGGCTCCATCTTCAGTAGCGGCGTGGGCACGAAGTCTACGTTTGATAACTGGTCGTTCACCTGAAGGAAATGGACAAAGTATTAAATATGTACGTAGAGGCTAGTGTGAACACAAAGTTGCTACAGTGAGATAATCTAGTAGCTTTTTAATTTAATCCTTTAAAATATGTTAAGTCTATATTTTAATATTATTATTTATTCCCAGAATATAGTAGTGTTAAATTGTTTTTTTTAATAACAGTAATATATTTACCTTCTCAATGATACACTGAAGTCCGGACATAACTCCAAAGTCAGGCACCAGTTGCGGCGCAGTGAGAGAAGTCATCGGCTGGAAGATCATATCCGTGATATATTTAGAGCCCATCATTTTGCTCAAATCGTATCCGTATAATTGCAACCAGCTGGCTAAATTGGTCATGTATGGCACATTTTGATTTTTGTTGATGGGGTCATTATTTCTGAAACGGTATATGAAGATGTCCGTTGGGTGGCTCAGTTTGGTGGCCAAGTGTTCCCAGCTAGGAGTCATCCATTGCCCAACAACGGGGTCGTAGAGGCGGTTATCCAGATACAACAAGTTAGTGTTGTAATCTATAATGCCTCCGTGGAAATCAATGGGAACGTAAAGTCCTGGGTTAGTGTCCTTAATGATCTTCCCGAAAGGACTCCTTTTAATTTGCTTTACAATACTTCCGTTCACATCAAACACGACTAGGGGGGAGCCGTTTTGATCAGTGGCTACGTAATATCTTTGGTCTCCAGTTTCGATACAGGTCAAGAAGTCCCTTTGATCATAAAGGAATTTGAAAGTCTTCTCCGTCTTAGGGAAATGCATGTGAGTGATCAAGTTAGGGCTTTGAGGGTTCGTGTACAAGAATTGAGTTACATTATTTTTGTCATCCTTAAATGCAACCAGGCGATTCCTATCATCGTAGTAGTACCAAGCCTGGAATTTCTCTCTTTCAAAGGCATGAACGAATTGTCCCCTCGAGTTGTATCTGTACTTCTGTTCGCCACGCCTGATAACAAAGCCTCTGCCATCATAACTACTGAACTCTAGGTCTCCGTATTGGACAACTCTGTCTCCGATGTCGTATCCTAAGAACCGTTTCTCACCGCGTTCGATTATTCCAATCACGTTGCCATTCTCATCATAATTGTATTTCCAATCATAATCAGAGCCAACCACTTCCATCAGATGTCCATCATAGTTGTAACTAATCCTCTCGTTGAACGAAGTGTCACCAATCATCATTTTCTTGGACTTGATACGGTTTCGTGCATCATAGTCGAGCTCTATGCGAAAGACGTCAAACGATTTTATGTTCGTTAAAATTGTTTTAATTCTTCCGTGATCATCGTAGTCGGTTATCGTGAAGTATTGTTTACTTGTATCCTGCATGACGGTTCTATTGAAAGTATTTCTGTAAATTCTCAAATCACTAACAGCTTCGAGTGTTCCAAGATTTTGATTGTATTTCATCCTCAGCTGAGGTAATTCTTTGCTATTGATATTAACGTCTATCGTAGAAAGTCTTGCGTTACCATCATATTGGAATTTGAAATGTGCGTTACTAAATCCACTCTTTGAGTTGAATTTCATCTTTTGATCTTTTAATATTCCTGCATGGTACTTGAAGTCCTGGCGAAGCTCGTACTCAGGATCAGAAACTTCCACATTCTTAACCAAGTGAGTATTTTCTTGGTAAACATACTTCACAGCAGATGCTCCGGCAAGAATGGTTTCGAGTTTGCCCGTACTATCATAAACGTATAAAGTTTTGCCTGATTGATGAGGATATATCTTCGCAAGTATGTTTCCGTCATCATTGTACAGAATTTCATAAGGATGGCGATTCATCGGGGAGAAATACTGGTACTTGAAATATCCTAGTGACGTCATCAGTGCAAAAGTATGTATATGACCTCTAGGTGTTGTTAGATTTTGTAGAGCCCCAGCGTCGTCGTAGTCCAAAAGATAATCACTTCCTCGAGGTGTGGTGACTTTGAGTGGAAGACTCGTGAACATATCTCGGAACGAATAGGCGAGGGAAGAACCATCGCCATATTTGATTTCGTGAAGCCTGCCAGCTCTGTCGAACCCGTACGTTTCGTTAAGGTCTCCCCAACGCCAGCTGGTTAATCTGCTGAACCTGTCATATTCGAGTTCGACTTCAGCAAATATGCCGCTTCTTGGGCCCCATTTCACTGGACGGGCAGTTCTGTCGTAAGTCACATTCAACAGTTCTACTTTGTCATCCATGAAGACGGCTACAGTTGACGAATCTCGGTCATACTCTAAGGTTAACAGATTTTCTCCATTGACTCTTAGTTTGCGACCGATTTGAGACACAGCTTTATTACTCTTGCCTTTGTTGGATTGTATTCTGCGCAAGAAGTAGCGCCACTCGAATCTGTTTGCTAAGTCACCTCCGACTTCAGTACGTTGTTTCGCTGGAATGGGGTAGCTCTCACCCAGAATAGGATCGATTTCAGACAGAATTGTGTATGGAACAGTATCAGTAGAAATGGTGTGTCCCCATGGCATTGTGGAGTCTATGCTTCCATCGGTTGAGATTATGGTCTTCTTTTCAGCGTCACCCAGTTTAGTGTTAACAGACGAGCCTTTGATAAGTATAGACACTGGTTTCCTGTTATTTTGACTAACTAATACAGTAGCTCCCTTCAGACTTAAATCAAAGGTGAGGTTTATGATTCTACCAGTAGGTGTCACCGCTGATGTGAGCCTTCCGAATTCATCGTACTTGTAAATGTAACTACGTCCGGTGCTATCATACTTTGCTTTGAGAAGACCGGTTGAGCCGTGGTAATCGAAAGTGACGTTAAAGTTATCAGGCGTTCTTAGTTCTTGAAGCATTTTCAATCTGGACATTCTCAGTCTGCACTTTTGGCCCTTTGTGTTCTCAATAGAATTTACTTGACTAGAATAATCTCGAAGTAAGAACACTTTGTTGCCTGCTGCATCAGTCACTGTACTCAATTTCCCGTTGCTTGTATTAACGTTGTATGTGAATACGTAATTAGTTTCGCCTGTGAGTATGCTCTTTGTCATGACATGTTGGCCAAATCTGTTGAAAATGTATATCTCTTGTGTATCAGGAGAGTATATTTCATATTCTCTCGCTCCACTTGCATCGGGGATGCTTGCCAGAACAGATCTGATCCTATAGTTAGCCTGATCAGCAATGTGTACAACACCGTCAGGGCTGACGACCACTGCTGAAATCGTGTTGAACTTCGATGTTGAAGCTAGGAAATGGTCCGCTTCAAAGCAATCACATCCGCGTTCTAAGCAGTTACATTTTGACTCTGCGCCTGCATAAAGTGATATTTTTCCATCAGTAGTAATAAGTCGAACGCGATTTATTCTTTGAGAATCACTCTCAGCAACGTAGAGGTCCCCGGCGGACCCAAAAGCAATGCTCTGAGGCATCACTAGAGTGGCGTATGTCGCCAGTTCCATGTCGTATCCTGACAAAGGCGATGGGCAATGCAGTGGTCGTCCTGCTATCACTTTCACTCTGCCATCTGGCGCCATCTGCAGGATCATGTGGTCATCTATAATGTGTAAACTATTGTCCAGTGGGTTGATGGCGAGTTCCGTAGGCCACCTTAGATGTACTTCTTCCACGCTCAGCGTGCCTTCACAAGGGATTGGTTTCCAGTGAGCCCTGTGCATGTGGTTGCCAATGACTGTTGTGATGATGCCGTCACGGTCCACCATTCGTATGTTAGTTCCATCGGCGAAGTATAGGACGTTGTCTACGGAAACGGCTACTCCTTTAGGATAGGCCAGCTTGGCGTCCCTAGCCAGGGCGCCGTCACCGCAGTGCGCTTCGTCACCAGGAAGACATCTTTCTCCTGACCCCACCACAGTTTCCCAGTTATGCTCAGGGTCGCTGTAGTCATTTATGTCTCTCACTTTGATGATCTGGTGAGACTCGGGATCGGATATGTAAAGTGTACCGTCCAGTGGGGACAACGCCATGTGGTAACGGTAGGACACTCTTGTGGCACTGAAACAAAAACACAAATAATTAACTACTCTGCATTTATGGTTTATTTTCATTTTTTATATTACATGATACTTGGTGATTCTGACACATTATGCTCTGTTATATATGTATATCGAACTTTTCCGAGTCTCTGGTTCATCAATTTGGAATTCATTCATTAAATCTTGTTTCACTACTGATAACTATATATTAACAACACGGGGTAAGTACTCACTTTAGTTTGACCACAGTGCGCACCGACCCGTCTGTTTTGATCTTCCTAATGAGGTTGAAGTCTCCTACAAAGATAGACCCATCAGGGGCCGTTGCCAAGGCAACCGGGGCCAACAGCCGCTGTTTGGTAGCGCCACCTTCGCACTCGCTCCCACAGTCCAGGCCTCTCTGTCTGCCGTCACCCATGGTGGTGATGATCAGACGCGGCTTGTGTTTCAGGTAAATGTTTGTTCCTTCACCCTTTTGTAAGATCCCTGGAAAATATAGCAATACGTGTATAAATATTCGAGGAAGAAGTTTTCGAAAGAAAAAATGACCATATATATTTATCTGTTCTTATGAGTTCCAATGCTTTTTTGTACTATTGCAATCTAAAATAACAATTTTCAATTTTCTTATACATTTGGTACAGATCCTTAGATGATATTGTCACATTCCTGACATTACATATGTAAAGATACCCAAAGTTAAATTTTGAATAAAAAATCAACGAAATAGTTACCTTCATGGAAGTTGTAGCGGTGATGTATATCGAGGTTCCATCCGCCAACATCCGAGATACTCATATCATGACCACTGAGTTTTGTGGTCTGCACGTTCCATATAATATCTTTGCAGTCCGTATATTGGTAGCCAACCTTGACCAGAGCAGTGGTGACTCCATACACTCTCTGCCTGTATACGTTCAGCCGGTTCCATGGGTAGGTGAATTTAATCACGGGATCGGCTTCGAAAATCTTCTCGAATAAGATACCCTCGATTGTGATCCTTAAGTGTATGAGGGATAGAGTCGGTGGCACTTTTTCTGGTGTGAGTTGCAGTTGAATGGTCGATAGGTAACCAGCTGCACGAGAGCTATGGTAAACTAGATTCAATCCAGTTCCTGGGATCTGAAGACTTTCTTGGACAACCTGAAACGTATAATTATCTAATTAGTAATTAATTAATTGATAGGTGTAAGTTATATTGAGTTAGACAGAATGATTGTTATTGTGAAATGTTTACAGATGTTATTGGATACAACACCTGATGCTTTGAGTATATGGCTATATGGTCAAACGTGAGCTACAAGTGGCCGAAGACTTCTGTGACGACAGCGATTGTCTAAGTATTTAGCTACTCTGAAACGGTTCACGATCATCAATTCTGTCAACCTCTTTGAGAATTCTTAGAGAATAATCATTACATCTGCTAACTAGTATTCGGAATAAAACCATAAAAAGGTATAATTTTTACCTGTGACTCAGCAAGGATAGCGCTCTTGTCAGGGCAGGCTCCCTGGAAGCCGTGTTTCCAGGTGGCCAGCACAACGGGCTTCATGGCGTCGTAGTCGTGGGCGAGACACGCCTGCGGTGGCCCCATGCCTGACTTCTCGTCCGATGTGGTCATCACTACTTCGTCGATGATTACAACCTGAAATTAAAAATATATAAAATTTTAAATTTTGCTATAGATAATATAGGGACATTGATGAAAGTAAAATTAGGTTAAGTCAAGTATGTTACTGTGTTGGTCCATATAAATTGAATTTAGAAATAAAAGTGCTACAATTTTAATTCATTTTAAAAATATAGATCGTTAATAATCGTTTCAACAATGCAATTCTGTTTGATGAAAAAATATATTAAAAAGAGCGTAGAGCTAGTTTAAGCTAGTTGCAGCTAAGTATGTAAAGTTTATTTATCTATTTTATCACTAATAAACTTAATTTTCAACGAACCTCATTCCACGGCACGAAGATCACTTGTGAAGTATGTCTGAAGGGCGCTCTTCCAAAATGCAAGGTCACTGCTCCACCACCGTTGACAAGCAAGTCGAACCATCCATCATCTCTGGTCAACGTGAATCCTTCGAGAGGTGTTGAAGTGGAAACCCTGACTCCAACTAAACCAGAACCTAGGCTGGTAATCACTCTTCCTCTGATCACGGCAGACCGACTGTGGAATACGGCACAATATTTCAGGATTTTGTATTGATATCGAAAGCAATGGTATACAAATTTTTAAGTAACACACTCAAAAGTAGGTAACTACTAGACTACGCTATCACATGTTTTTGTAGGTTAGTTGTTTGGGTTAGTATGTTAAGGTGTTAGGAAATATAGAGATGGAAATTGTCAATGATTCTACAAAGAGGAGTAGGTGTCTTGGGCAAAGTAATAGTACTTCTCATCTGGCTGCGTAAACCAAACACACAACTGTCAAAATAAATCTACTCGACTACGAACTTGATACATCTGATCTGTTCAGTGAGACGATGGAACATACATGGAATATATTACACGAAATAAAAAGCGTTACACATAATCACAGGACACTTCATAAGAAATACATAGACATATAAAACACATATACTCATGCAATTCTAGATTACATATTTCACACTAGAATCTACAAAAAATATTTTTGATACAAAGTCTACCTAAACAGAACACAACACTCCTAATTTTCTTTGAGTCTTACCTCGTGTTGAAGTGATTCCAAAACATACTGCGCAGCGTTTGAAAGGCGATAGAAATAAAATAAGTATAAGTTATATGGCATTAGTAATTGTTAGTTTATGTTAGGACATGTAACGTTTGACAGATAACATGCAAAAGTTTAAATGAAAGTAAAATGAACTCATAAACTGAAAATTGTTTAACGTAAAATGTAGATATAAATCACAGATAAACATAGGGATTGACTGGGGCACAACATTGCATTTGGATAAAATCTTAATTAGTTCTAAACAATTATTGAGTATTATGAACATCACAAAGTACTTTGCTTGTTCTAATTCAACCATTATACTCAACAATTATTTTAAAGTACCCATAAAATTTCGCATTTTCCTCACCTTTCATTAAACGTTTCCTGTTTAGCGTAGTTTTGGAGACTCCCCTCGTCTATGAGGAATTTCATTCTCTCAAAGAAGGAGGCGGTGATCGCTGGTGGCTGTTTCCTAAGCAGAATATCGGTGGGCTTTGGTGCCGAGACGCAAAGCTGGCTATTCTTGCACGCTGGACTGTGACAGCATTCGGGATCTTCGCAATCGATAAGGCCATCTGAAATGGTAAGGTGCAATGGTATAACAATAAAGTTTTGTGTCATTTCTTTTATAAGACTATAACAGGGTATTTAAGCAGAGTATTTATAAAAAAGGTTTTAGTATAGTTCGTATCATTTTTCTAAATGTATTTATGATAATAATTGAATAAGAAAATGTATTATGATCTTTGGTGTCGCAAATATCCTCATGTATTTCTTTGACATCGTTACATAAAACATTAAACACATTACCTTTATCATTATCCTTCGAATCATCGCAGACTTGTTCCTTGAGAGTGGTGCAATCAGGACCATCCCAGCCTTCAAAGCACCTGCATTCCCAGTGGCCATCGTTAGCTGTTCTACATTGCCCGTGACCAGCGCAACCACGCGGACAGCCCTCCAAAGTGCAATGGCGGCCGTTCCACCCGGACACGCAGAGACAGGTCCCGTTCTTACATTGGCCGTGGTCACTGCACCGCGTGTCGCAAAGCTTGGAGGTGCAGTACTCGCCTGTCCAGCCAGGGTCGCAGACACAAGCCTCGCCAACACATCGTCCGTGGGCCCCGCAATCCAGGTCGCAAACCTCTGAAATAGTAGATAAAGAGATGATTAATTTTAGGGTTATAGCTGTCATAGTTATATGGTTTGTAGAGCTTTTTTAACTTCGTTAATATTCCGAAATTTCTCTTTAAGTTATGGACCTAAAGTGTGCTAGAAAGATTATGTAGTTTACTACAGAATATGTAATATTGGATAATATAATAAATTGATTTATAAACTACTTGAGTCGCACTACATCTACTTGGAATATAACTAATGTTAGTGAAGCAAATAGTAAACCAACCTTTGGAGCAATCATCACCAGACCACCTTGCGTGACAAGTGCAGGTCTGAGCATCGACATCAAAGGTGCCATGACCTGAGCAGTCCGGGAGACACTGCAGAGCATCTTTGTCCATGGTGGCACAATCAGCACCCTTCCACCCTTTCTTGCAGATGCAGGTACCATCAATACAGAAGCCGTGTCCTGAACAGTTAGGATGGGGACAGTCCACGTCTCCACAGAACTTGCCCTTGTACCCTCTGACGCAAGAACACTTTCCGTTGACGCAATGGCCGTGTCCGTTGCAGTCTGGGACCTCGCACTCGTCGTGGCGCAGCTGGCATTCTTTGCCTTTCCACCCTGGGTTGCACTGGCATTCGCCGTTGATGTACTCCCCACGTTGGCTGCAAAGGACTGGGCATACACCTGGAAAATAAATAAGAATATTATTAGAAGTTAGATAATTGATAGACGAACTCTGTATTCTTTGAAAAGATGTGGAATTAAGATCGCAAGAGATTCGAGATCAGCAAAAGATAGTTACTTATAAAGGAGTGTAAAACACATACAATAAATTATTTTAAATACAATATCAATCAATCAATCAATCAGCCTATGACAGTCCACTGCTGGACGTAGGCCTCCCCAAGGTAACGCCACAAAACACGATCACTCGTGGCCCTCAGCCAACCACTACCAGCGACCCTTTTCAGGTCATCAGTCCATCTGGCAGGGGGGCGTCCTACACTACGTTTACCGAGACGCGGTCGCCATTCGAGAACCGCTTTGCTCCAACGGTCGTCGGTTCTGCGACAGACGTGACCGGCCCACTGCCACTTCAGCTTGCAACATCGATAGACAATATCTACGACATTGGTTCTCTGCCGGATAATCTCGTTCCGGACTCTGTCCCTTAACGAGATACCCAGCATCGAACGTTCCATTGCTCGCTGAGCGACATGCAATCGGTGAGCCAGCCCGACTGTCATGTTCCACGTCTCGGCACCGTATGTCATTACAGGTAGGACGCACTGATTAAATACCCTGGTCTTAAGACACTGCGGTAGTGGCGACGAGAAGATATGACGCAACTTCCCGAATGCTGCCCAGCCCAGCTGCACTCTTCTGGAAATCTCACGCTCGAAGCTGTCCCTACCCATTTGTAGAACCTGGCCCAGGTAGACATATTCCTGGACCACTTCGAGCGTTTCTCCACTGATCGTGATCGGCCCCGGGACAACGAGCTCATTGAACATGACTTTTGTCTTGTCCAAGTTCATCCGGAGACCGACCGACCGTGAGGCAGCGTTCAGACTGTGCAGCATTCCCTGTAAATCCTGCAGCGAACCCGCCATTATGACAATGTCGTCAGCGAAACGGAGGTGCGTGAGGTATCTGCCATTGACATTGATACCCATCCCAGTCCAATCCAGAGTTTTGAAGTCGTCCTCCAGTGCGTTCGTGAACAGTTTCGGGGAGATGACATCCCCCTGTCTCACTCCTCTGAGCAACTGTATAGGACTTGTCTTTTGGTTTTGGACTTGAACAGATATCGATGCCACGCTGTATAGGCTCCTCAACACCTGCACATAACGCCAATCGACCTGGCATCGCTGCAAGGATTCCAGAACAGCCCAGATCTCGATGGAGTCGAAGGCCTTCTCGTAGTCCACAAAGGCAAGACACAGCGGCTGGTTATACTCATGAGACTTCTGTATAACCTGCGGCACTGTGTGGATGTGGTCTACGCTACTGAAACCTTTTCGAAATCCGGCCTGCTCCGGCGGCTGGAAGGCGTCAAATCTTGAGGCCAGACGATTTGTGAGCACTCTCGAGAACAACTTGTAGACGTGGCTTAGGAGCGCGATAGGCCTATAATTCTTCAATAGGGCCTTGTCTCCCTTTTTGAAGAACAAGGCCACCACGCTCTCACTCCACGCCTTCGGGGTAGTCCCATTAGCTATGACGGAATTAAATAGGTGCTTGAGCTTCTGCAGGACTGGAGCTCCTCCCGCCTTTAGAAGTTCGGAGGTTATTCCGTCTTCGCCGGGAGCCTTCCCATTACGAAGTTGTTTGAGAGCGCTCCCAACCTCGTCCTCGTCCACGAGCGGGAGATCATCAGTGTAGTGGCGCACCAATGTGGCTCTTGGGTCCTTCGCATCGGGTGGAGGCTTCGGGGCATGCGAGGCGTATAGATGGCCGTAAAAGCCCTCAACCTCTTTAAGAATCCCCGGAATACAATATAGTTTAAAGTATTTAAAGTCATGTTAAAGTCTAGTTTAAAAAATGAACTATTTAATAAAAGAGAAACTTACTTTCACTGCAATCTTCTCCACCGAATCCTGGCTGGCACTGACAATGGCCCATCAAGCACTCGCCTTTCCCTGAGCATCCGTTGGGGCAGTTGTGCGTCATGTCTTCAGCCATCATCGCGATGAAGGTGATTTCTTGGGGATCACCGTCGTCGTTGTACAGCGAGAGGAACCAGTGGCCTTGTTCCATGTAGTGCGTCAATTCCTTCTTAATGGACGGCTGGAATATACAAACGATGATATCGTTAGTGAACTTTTAATTGCCTACAACTATAAAATTAACAAAATTATCAATGCGTATACTAAAACTATAAGTTTTTTTTCAAATAAAGACTTAAAAAAAGAGAGGTTCTGTTCACCTGAAAAGGGAGAGAAGTAAATGTATGTGTAAAATATATATCAGATTCCATATCATATCAGATTTAGTCAAGAACAAGTGTTCATTCGTAAGAGTGCATTGACTAATATACTTAAAGTTCGTTTTTACATAAAATTGCTTAGAGTGCTGTCTGGTAAAGATACTCACGTGTGAAGCCCTCGTTGTTCGGGCTTTGAATCCACTTAGAACTTCTAAGAAGTGGTACTGCGTATGCGTCGGAAGAGCGTTTCGTCTCGCGTAGACTCCAATCGAAGCTCCTCTCGGGATCAAGTAGTCGAATTTGACATAAGAGGCCTCTGATTGGTAGAATTGCATATTCCAGTAGCTATATGGAGGGATTTCTTTTGATAATTTGTCGCCTAAATTGATTTGTTTGAACGTCGTCCCGTCCGGAGGAAAAGATTGGGCGGGGAATGTTCTCGCACCTGAAAGCATGGAAAAAGTTTTGTAAAAAACATGTATGTTGTAAATATGATTAGGTAAGCAGATGAACATGATGTGCGTGCATAGAATTATCAAAAGCATGCTGTTAGGGAAAAAATAAATAAAGCAAGCACTAAAATTTCTAACACATATTTTCAATCATTATGCAGTTATTTGTTAGTGCCTTTATCCGGGATTAGTAGAAATGATTGTGGAAGTGTTAGTAGGCCGTTAAAGTCGCAAGTGTGAAACACCTCACCTTCCAAAATTAGTATAGGTGGAGGTTCTACTTTTGGACATTTGCATGAAACTGAAGACTGAGGTGTCGATAGCTCATATTCTGTAGCTTCTTCTGTTTCATAAGATGACGTTGAAGACGTATTGTCAATATCTGAAGCAGTACTCATTATGTCAACATCGATTTCCTTTTCTTTCCCTACATAAAAGAATTCTTCGTAAAAGTTTTGCGATGTCTCAACGTCGTCACATGATGGACAAGAACATTCACAGGTCCCTCCGTACACTTCATTACTATCAACTTCATTCACTCCAGTAGTTTTATTAACTAGAAGTCTCGGTTTGTTGAAATTCGTCGGCTTTGTTGGTTCGGCATCTATTGGAGTAATCTTAACGGTGGGATTTTCTCTCGAGTCGCCTAAGGTTGGAACAGTAACTGTAAGGGAATATAACGGCTTATAGGCTGAATCCTCAGAATCAGCCGATATGGTTAAGTTTATTAACACGTGTTTAGCATTAGGAGAAATTTCTGGAACGTTAGAGTTAGTAGTAGCGTCCTTGATAGAAATTTTCTCTTCGGCATTGACGGTATATTCAAAATTTTCAGGTGAAGCCGTTTGAATTTCATTAGTCAAGGAAGGTTCTTGTACTGGTAAGGCATCAGTGTTAGCGATGAGAGGTATGAATTTGTTGGTGGTGAATGGTAATCCAGAAGTCCACATGTTTGCTTCTGCTTTTGAAGTAAATGGAGTTGACACAACATTTTTCACTACATGCAAATCGTTATTTTCCGTATCGATTTTCCACAAGTTAGGTTCATCATCATCAGTGTTAATGCGAAGTCCTTCATTCGCACTTTTAAGCTTGTTTAATAGTTTTAAGTACTGCAGTTTATGTACACCATACGACATAATATTTGGAAAGGCGTCACCTTGCATATCTGATGGGTCATAAGCAATCTCATCTTTTGACACATCCAACGTTTTTTCTTCTTTACTCATTCCACTTTCAGTTGTTAATCCATCGAACTTAGTAGTTTCAGTATTATTTTCCGGCTTTTTATTCGATTCGTTATTTTTGTTAGCAGGCAAAATTTCGTCCATACTAAATTCCACTGGCGACAGATCATTCACATTAGTATCATTATCGTTAAACACAAAAGCGTTATCACCAGAGTACGTTTCGTCCGCATCGGTTCCCGTAAGCCCCTCAACCGGAGATGTAACACCATGCACTACATTATTGTCATCAAGAGAAGACACATCAAGTGGTTCATGCATATCTACAGAAGAACTTGAAATAAAAGGTGGAAGAGAAGAAGAAGAAGCGTGCTCGTCTACGTCTCTACGTGGGCGAGAGTGGGGAACATTCTCGTTACCTGAGCTGGAGCTGATGCTGGGGTGCGGCCTCATGGTTTTGTTATTTGATTCTAAGGTCGACGCTTTCGAAGTGGGGAAGACCTCGTTGCCTTCCCCGATGATAACCGAACACGCCTTCGCATTTTGATATGACCAGTTCACGAAGTAGGAAGCTGGAAAAAGTATAATAATAGATGAGTACCTTTCTTGTGATAAATTGCGAAATGACTTTATAACTACCTAAAACCCACGGTTTAGCGAAAGAGTCAGCACAAAACAGGGCACGTGGCTGTCAAATTAATCATTGCTATTAAATAAAGTCTACTTTTCATCCATTATTGAATATAAAATAATAGTTATCGTTTATATATTATCTGGAAAACCTAATATTAAGTGTTGTTAGTACCTGTCACGCTCGCATGTGTTTTATTTTTAAGGCGTCATTCACAGAACTTTATAAATTAAATTTTTCCACGCAAAGCCCTTTTCCGCAAAAAAATAAATAGTCACTTCTGTTTCCTTACTGGAGCTACAAAGATAACAAATACAAAAACTACAATACTAACCTGACATATAAGACGTGACAGCTAGGAGTAAAACGAACAGTATTATAAACACTATGGCTGTACATTTCCAGGAGCACCTTGAAGAGAGGCCTTTGCGGAAGTGGAACCTTGACCCAGCCGGGGTGAAATGCGAGGACCGGAGGTTGTTCCTCACGGGGAGGACCGGCACGGGCACTCCGAAGGCTGGGTGGCCCCTCTCGCTCCTGTCCATCCGTTCTAAGGTACTCTTCTCCTGCTTCCCTGGACTGCTGCAGGAGGAGTTTGATTTGTAGTCCATTGACGGGTTCTTTTGAAGATCGCCTGTAAGTGATACAAGAAATTGTTAGAATAATGGTAGGTGAAAGGATATTTGCTATTTTTATTAGCGCGTCATCTTGCTATATATCTTGTGCATTTTTGCTGTAGACACGTTTTTTGTTGTCGTATTAACATAACATACATAACATACGCTTCACGACTTGTGTATACACACTCCCTTTTTATTATGGCGGAGTAGTCAGAGGCCTGAATGCCCATCTCAGAAATTTCGAAGGCATGTTAGGTATGGGTCATTCGAAGCCTGCGTATCACTAGATAGACAGCACCCAACGTAATAGGTAGTGAACCGTACCGCCGTATATAGGCACTGACTATTACCTATCCTGAGGGATAGGCAGGTTTCTTCACGATGTTTTCCCTCACCGTTAGCGACTGTAAATTATGTACGTAAATGTAAAACACATTTAAATTTCATTCATTGGTACATGCCAGATTCGGGATTCGAACCAAGGCCGTATTATTAGTGCTTATTATTGTTCTTCTTCTAGAAAAGAGTCTTAGGACATGCATTTAGGTTATCATACGTTAATTAGAAAACATCATTACGCAAGGTCAGATGATGGAGACCATGTTAACCACTTATATAATCTTATCTATCATTTTAAAATACATAAATATTCTATTCACCAGAAGGCACGTAGAAGTTCCCAGAGGGTGTCCTGACGAGGCAGGAGGGCTCGAAGTCGGCGAGGTCCGCCGGGTTGCCGGTGATGCGGCCGTTCAGTCGCGGCATGGTGGGGTTCCGGGGCGGTACATCAGGGGGCGCCCGCGAGCCTTCTAGCAGACAACCTGAGGACAAGGAGAATACCGGTCAAAACAATAAAAAGACAAACAGTTGAACGAGCACTTATAGTCATGTGTGGTAATGAAAATAGGCGATGTTATAAGGACTCATAACCGCTGAGTATGAGGAAGCATGGATGTCTATGAGGCGAACGTTGTTTGTCAGGATCCAGACAAATAGGGGTCGATACGTTTAGTTAATTGTGCATTTAATGTGCGTGTATTGTCATATAATATATCAGTTTTTATCTAGCTAAAGTTATCGTAAGTCAATTCATTCATCACAATTAACACACTGCAATAAAGATCTCATTATATACTGGTAAATCAAAGTATTACAAAATTTGTACACAGCGGAAGAGCTTACTAACAAGCCAGTTCGACATTTAATTAATTTATCCACGAAATTCGCCAACAGGAATCCAATCACGAATGCCCATCCATTGGAGTAGGCTCATAAACAAATAGCGGTGTAATCGGTCGATGCAAATGGATCAAAGATCGCGTGTGTTGCGCTCAATAAAGGAAATATACAAGGAGGAGCGATTCCTCAAACCGCGGGGTGGCCTCCCGCTTCATCGCTAATATAACTTAATGGAAAATCGAAGCATTATCTGCTCCCCCCTGGCGCCCGCCCCGCCGCACACAACTTTTGATACTCGACAAATTTTAAAGATTCCTCCGAGCGTTAATTAATTTATTGTAGCGGTCGAGATGTGGAAGAAAACTCAATTAATCTTAAAAGGGTTTTTGTGTTGTTTTTCGCGAGCCTTTTCGGTTCTAATTTTTATGGCCGAAAGAAAATCTGACTCCGGAGGTTTGTGTCGCGGGCCATTGTTTCCAAGGCCTTTGTTAATGATCGGTTCGCCAGTAATTAGAACTTGAACAATCAGCCGAAGCGTTCAATAATGAGGATGCCTCTTGTTACAACGCGCTCCCACGTATTTTATGCCTATCCCAGGACGGCGGGAATTTTCTCATTTAACGAAAATGTTTTAGAGCAGCACCCGAAAATTTGCTTCTAGTTTGTTTTTGTACTTTCTTTAATATATTAAAACTAAAGCATAAGCAACAAACACGGTACTTTAAATCTGTAGACTTAACATTTCTGAGAATCACGTATGGAATACCTTAGCCTTATCTGACGGGGCCGAACCCAACAAATCCATTTGACGTAGTTTGGCGAAACAAATGACTAGCGCTGCCCCTCCATCAATCCGGCCCCAGAGGTGCCAATGAAAAACTAAATCACCAACTCCCTCACCTAATTTAAACGGACAAGAACAGTCATTAATACACACGTCACTCTCGGTGCTACTACAAAATGTGCCCATTTGTATTGGGGAAAGACGAGCGAGGGAATTATGGTAATCGGCCGCTTGTCTTTGCCCATAATGGTGGGTAATTACTCCAGCACCTCAAGGGAACTTTCTGGGTCTGGAATTCGACAGTCGTTAGGCGGATCGTCTCGAGTTTAAAAAGGGAACGCCTCGGAGTGACGTCCAGGGATTTGAGTGTGCGTACCGGAACAAACTCGTTTAAGTTGAAGCTCCATGGAAAAGTTGTTGGGTGGGGCCCGCTTTGATACTGTAATTTGCCATTTACTGACGATTTGGTTGGATGTGTTCTTACATACATTATTGACTTTATTTTGATCGGAGTTGCGTAGATACCCTGCCTATACGGGGCTACAGAGTATTATAGCTTTTGGATTCAATAATGTACCTATGAGCGATATGCATCTTATTGATTCCTGTATTAATAGCTAATACAAATCTGTCCTAACTACTTGCTATTTAATAGGATAGAACCCAACCTTTTTATTTTTATCTATAAAATCAATATCAGTACTAAGTTTTTCAACAGCGACACAACAATCAAATCTCACATTCAGATTCTTCGTGCATTTCTTTGCCGTCTTCTCTTAGGCGAAGGGATAGTTACCCGCATTTCCAGTTAAATCGAACTCCGGTTATCAGGGGATAAAAGGGAGTATGTTTCGGCTCATTTGCTCCCGAGCTCACCCTGATCAAACGTGATTTCTTACCGGGAAGGGAAAAAGAACCAGACTGACGGGATAGAGTCCGCTTTGCGACGCAGCCCCAGGATTAAGGTGGTTGTACATTGAGTCTTGGGCAAAACTGTTACTGGCAACAATTGTTAGGAAGGGAACGATGTATATGTGTAGTGCAATTACAGGAATATATTATTTTCTATGGTGTTGTAATCACGGAATCATAGTTGATTTATTGTTGTATATCTGTCTTCCTTGCTTATCAATATGTAGGAATATATAACGGCGTTACAATGAGAAATGGATTAGAAACCTGATGTCTTCTGTGGCCGATATGTATTCTATTCAAATCCACCGTAATATTTGAACATATTAGAGCGTTGACACTATTATTGCAGCGTTAGTGTGCCCTAGACCTTATAGAGCGAGTTAATTCCACCTCTATTTCGATCCAATAAGATTAATACCAACGCAGTGGTGCCAATACTTCAGACTGAGTGCCTTCTAATGAACTAAAGAAATAAAAAACCAAATACCAATGGATTTACTGTGAAATAGTGTATATTAAAAAAGGTATGTCGTGTCAATGACGGCAATAACACTACGGCACAGATAATATAATACTACAGTAAAATTACCGGAAATATCAATCATACATAATATCAATATTGGAAATACGAGTATGGTTATTATCCTCTTATATTACCAGGAAAGAAAATAAATAGCTTATTTTTTTAATATGTTGCACGCACCTACCTGTACATAAAGCTGTAACTTTGACACATGTATCATCCAAATACCATATACATTTCCCAAACAGGTACTAGCGACCTCTATGTTTAGGAAGTAACATTTTGGTAAGCCAAAGGCGGGGCACACGTGTCCGCCATCTTAAGCTCGTTACGAGAACGTTGCGACGTAATTTGGAGCAGCCCCTTAGAGGCGTCATTTGATCAACCGCATTGAAAAACTCCGATGATTAGTTGATTCGAAAGGGTGTTAGTCGTCTTATGGATAAAGTACAGGGATAAGAATGGATGAAAAATAATCGAGTAGCAAATGGTTTTGTATGAAAAAGCTCAATACAGTCAATTCAACAAATATATCAAGAATAAAAAAGTGCTACCAGCTTTCGTCAATTTAGATTATTATAGGAAGATTCAAATCGATATGGGCGAAATAATGTCATGATTTTTATCAATTGAAACATAGCTGTATAATACTGTATAATAAATACCCAATACCCTATATATTTCGAGTGTGATACCAATACTGTTAAAGAGTTCGAGCATGTGATACTAAATAGCGTCGGGTATAGTGGAATCAGTATCCCTCCGCCATATGGCTACAAGCGTATTAGCTGGCTAGGTAAACCGAGCGCGCGCTGGAAAAACAAGGTTTTAAATTACACCATGGAGGGCAAAAACACGCGTTCACCACCGGATGTTGCCAGCAAAACCGATTCGCCGATTCCGATTTAAAATTTAGCACCGAAGTTGCGCGGAGGAATTCTGCAATATTTAAATTTATATGAGAGGAGCTCTGAAGCGATTCGCAGCCGAGGAACAATCGGGAACTTGGTCCGGCGCCCGCGACTTCGTTTTAATTAGTGCCCATTCATCGCGGAACAATTGAGTCCCCGAACGAATCCATTATCGTAAACTTTTCGATGGCTGCCTATGCTACGGGTTTATCGGCTTTAGGGTGCATGTATACTCAACGCACTGCAGTCAAATGATTTTAACGGTATAACTGAACATACAAGTGTGTTGTCCAATTATTCTTAGGAATTTCAATGTCAAATAGAAGTCTTTGTTGATATAAGTAAAAATTAAGGTATCATATAGGTACATATGTTATTCTGGAGCTTTACCAATCGGCGGTATTGCTCAATAAAGGTTTAATATTTACATAAATATGACTCGCTACATTCGTTTTATATATTATAAAGTAGATGCTTTAAGTGTCCAGTGTACTCGTGCCCTAGCCCAGGAAAGTCGTAGATTGCGACGTATGATATTCGCTGCCCGAGACCCTTTCCCAATAATGAGATCCCAACTATTCCCATTCAAACTTTGTTCACCCGTTTCTTCCTGCCTTCTAATGATTCCTTCATAAGTTCAGTTTAATAGCGCATAGCTCCATCTTTTGTTACGGCGTCAATGGATTTATGGGGAAAATACCTGTAGTGACTTTATCTGGTTATAAATTCAAGGTACTGGAAAACATGAGTATTATTGTCGATTGTGTAATCGGTTTCATGGAAATTGATTTGAATGACTTAGTCCAGACAATATAAATAAAAAGAATTATAAAAGAATTCTTAATGCGCACTGCGAATTGTCGAGACTTAGTGCAAACGATGTCATTTGGAATTGGTACCACTTTGAGCTCACTTCGTCTTTGAGCCATTTGACATGCACCTTGGGTAGGTAGACTGACGAAGCCAATGTATCACGTCAAGACGGGACGGTACGTTGCGTCACTGATAAGATTACTGGACAAAGCAAGTCCACCCATATCGCAACGTCCAAGATAGCTAAATGCGAGCCTTCATTTAGAGTTTCGTTGCCGAGCAATTATAGCTTCTATTGCCCAAGACACACGGTCGCCGCGGCCTCCGCCGGTGTCGCCGTTCCGATGTCAACGTCTGCCTCGCTAAAGGACACTCGGCTTTATTTATGTTGACATACTGGCAATGTTACCTTATTTGTTAGAAACTCGACTATAGTTCCCGTTTGCCGGCTCACTCGGAAGTACGAATAGGGTCGCTTTTGGAGCGGTCCGGAACACATCACATGCGCTCTGGCAGAAGAAAACGGACCTTGCAGCACGCGCGGAAGGTAGGTTTTTGGTCACGGAGCGCCAAGGGCGGCCGGGGTTCCGTGCCACGATAAGAAGGCTGGCTCTAAGTCGCTCTGTCACGCGAACTGTCCACTAATTTATGTTGCGCTGATTTGAGATATAAAGCTAGACGATCCTTCCTATCGCGTACACAGGCACGTACCCTTTTTATGGAAACGTTTATGGTAATGCGTTGTCTAGGAAGGAGTGGAGTGCACGAAAGCCGAACCACCGCAGGGCCGGCGACTGCCTATTAAGGATGTAAATTACTGCATTTTAACGAAGCAAGTGAGACACAAATTGTTCCTGATAAGATATCCAGTGCTTCGGGTCTAGGAACGCGGGCTCATTTAGTTTATTTATGAATTACTGGCCACAGCAGAGTTGTGGTTGCTGGCTTGTGTATTTGTACATGAACAAACTGGTTAGAGTCAAAAAAGGTATTAGTAGTCGGTGGTCAATCTTCCAAAGTAATAATGGTCCGTTGGCTTCCATTAATCTCACTATCTCATCGCATGCATTTCTTTGTTTTAATCCATTAAACTAATCAGGAGCGTTCGGGGCGTGAGGCGCGCATTCATCAGAATCGTTACCGTTCATTGAATGGAGGCGCGATCTTTGTCGAGCGGCGTCGAGAGAAAAGGCGTCACCGTGATTGATGCTTCACTTATATGTAAACGGTGGCTCGAATTAGCTGTCTCGAGAAGAATCCCGTTACTGATGCGAGAGATCCCCCCGAGAGAAGGGTCGCGGATGACGTCAAGATTCATCGGTGCCATCGGGTCACGCTTTTCGGGGGCGGCGAAATTGCCATTCTCGATTAGATCAGATCGAGGTGAAAGAATAATTCGGGTCGTGACTCCACATATTAGTCAAACGAATCACTATTCCGCAATGGATCCATGGGTTGTGGCGGCAAAAACGATCAGTTACATGAAATGTATGCAATTGAATTGTCTCTCGGTGACAATGGCGGCAGGTATAGGCACGACGTGTGCGTAGGTAGCGTCGTCGGCTGCCATGTCGATCAATTGTCCGGCGACGATCGGGATGCCATTGTAGCGGGCGGCTGTCAGCCGGAGCGGCGATGGCCGATAGGCGGCGCTCGGCTTCATTAACCTGCGCCCGGCCGCCGCCATTAATTACGCTTAATAGAAACAAACATAGCCAACTCCTGCAGATAAATGGACCAAGATAGTTATTTAATTGTCTTATCTGAGGAGCGCTCCGTCTCGAGAGGGTGAAATAATGCAGATTCATTTGCCGTTTACGTCTTAACTTTTGTCAAAAGTTTCCTTTTGCTATCGAGAGTTCTCCGCCGCTAATGAACGATTCAAGACGAGATTCCAACCGGCAAATTAATGTTTTTGTATAATTCACCAACAACAATACAATTACGCCCGAGGCGATCAAAGGCGGTCGCTACGAGCGCTGCGCCCACCGCCCTAACGAGCCGCGGACTAACTTCACAATTGGATTCATTTGAGCACCGCCAGCGCCACGCGGACCGACAGAGCTCTGTGTTTCATAGCATTATCAGCGGATGATATGTGGAGCGGAAATGGCGGAGGGTGGCGATTGCATATCGCTGCGTCTGTCGTCGCTGCGGCCGCTCCGATTGCACGCTTCCTGTCACGTGCGTGCGGGGCGCTGCTCATATTTTTCTTCACCACTTTTTTATGCATCAGAAGTGGGAAGGACGAGCGGTCGCTGATGGAGATTGATGAGGCCGCCTCACCCTCGCGGGTCATCGTACCGCGCGATCACCGCCGGGACCGGCCATGTATCCAAATTACGCTCTTGATGGACGTTTCTTACATGGATAACTATCTGCAATAATCCCTGGGGCGGCGCAGATAGAGCTATTCCGATGCGAGCCTCGCCCTCGCTCGCCCGGCGCGCGTATTATGTAAAATATCTCACATTTCAGAATAAACAGACGGTTCTATTCGCACATCGTCGGTCGGCCGGCGGCTCGCGTAATGCAGATTAAAACTTCAATAAAGAGGTCGTCACTCTCTCGGCCGATCGATGGAGCGTCCGAGACGGAAACATAGCACAGTGCCACGCCAAGCCTACGAACGGAGGCGACCGCTCGTTCGGCACGGGGACGAAGCAAATTAGTCGTAATCTGTTGTAATTAGACGCTCCGTGGGCGGAAGAAAGAAGGCGACGCTTCGGGAGGGTCCTGGCGTGACGGCCATTTGTCATCTCCGCGGGATGCGCTCTCATCGCCCAGCCGAGAGCGACGACAGCGGCCACACGGCGGCCCGTCTCGAGGGGAATCACGTCCCGAGTTCAAAAAATAAGAGCATAATGCGATTATCCTCAACTAAATGAGTTGTAATAAAGCGAGCGAGGCGGCGCAAGGGATGAGAGCGCTCGATAGCGATTCGCAATCCTGTGCCACACATGACCGAACGCAATGATTCGGCCCATTCAGCTCAGGTTACACCCTCGATATGTTATGCTTATTTGCGTTCAAAAATAAATAGCTGCCACGGGCTCTGATGTGACACTGATATGTGCCCGGATTGAGAGGCTAAGTTCTCCATTTTAATTGGATCGTTTGGTTGGCATGTGGATTCTCGTGATATTAATTAGTTCAGCCGATTTGTGAAGAGCGATTGTTCGGGCCCTTCGATCCTATTCAGGGTTGGGGCGGCCCAGGGGCGCGTCGGCGTGCGCGGGGCGGAGGTCAGGGCGCGTCCGTCCTGCCTTTGTTGCGCAAATGGAGGATACGTGTGCATTAGCCCCTTTGGATGTTCTCTGGGACGGAGATTCCCTTCCGCGGCTTCCGCTTGAGCTCCGCGCACCCGCGATTAAAAGCATGTCATTTTGATTTATAGACGCAATTATTACGCATCACACGCTCGCCTCAGTCTTCTGCGGCGCAATTCGCGTAATTTTATTTCAATACGAGGGACGCGCGAGATAAATTTAATTTGTGCGTATTCGCGTCTTCGACAAACAATATTATCATATTAAATAGAAAGCGTTTTGGTTTTGAGGCTTACTCAAATGTTTACTATGTGTTTGATTAATTAATACAGCTGTGCATTAGGGGTTGGCGTTCGCCGAAATGTTTGCGTTGCCATTAATTACAATGGAAATATTTGACGTGTTTTCAACGTAATGCAAATAATAATAAGGGCATCGTATTGACTAAGTGTTTTAACTAATTGCATTATCGGTTACCTAAAAAAATAAAAATCCCATAAAATATAGTTTGTATAATCATTATTAAGTATGCATGATACCAGTTTGTTACATATCTATATTCACAAAAAACCCACCAGAATTATATATCCATTTTCGTTTAAACTACATTATACCGCATGCAAAATACGCATTATTTTTTATAAGATTTGCGTTGGACTTGGTGAGTACCGTTTTCAGCCAGGCTCATCAATCTTCGCGGCAAGGGTCCCGACAGCCTGTCCTCCGATACCCAAGATGACACAACACGATCGCCCTCACCCGGAGGAGGCCTCTTTAATAGTTTTTTGGGGATCATTCACCATATTTTTAACCCTCGTTGAAATGGATCGGGTTTGATACATCACCCCACTCGTGTGATACGAACTTTATTTTTTTTTATTTGAATTTTCTTGTGTTCAAAGCTAAGTAAGGTAACGTTTAAAGTTTTAAATGTACTTATAATATAGGTGAATAATGTTTTGTTTGTGCGGAAACGAGTATGTATGTAAATTAACCTACAGAACTAACCCTAGGTAGTTTACTTGTGACTTTCAAAAGAACTATAATACGTACAGTGAATACTAAGTCATTTTACAAATAACATTATAGGTTAGCCCGCCCATCTTTTTAAATAAAAATGAGCAAACACATTCTATAGGGAAACCCTTGCCCCGAATCAGGGCTGAATAAACAGGAGTTCTATTATTCAAAAAACCATCACTCACTATGTTCTTAGGAAAATTTCGTAGAACCTTCACGCCCTATGCTAAGGCCACTATTATAAATGGAGTCGCATGTCATTGGCCTCAAAACATTGGACCATCAATCCTTTACGGATGTTTACTTAGCAAAAATCTGTTAAGCGTGTATGGAATCAGGGGAGGTTAGTATTTATGGTTGTATATGAGCGCTGTAAAATACTAGTGCCAATACATATGATAATATGACACTGATTTTGGTACATAGGGCAGTGTAATTAAACTTATTAAATGGGACTAACTACAATAAAACTTGTTTCATTTCTACATATATGGATCCCTATATAATGAAAGCTAAATTTGGCTCAGGACATATCATATGACTAAAGTGAAAGAGATAGTGAGTTGGAAGCCCCTAGCTTAACAAATCTAAAATCCATGACTACAGTCCTATACATAATACGAACACACGCTTCACGGTCGTCTCATAAAAGGTAGACAGTGTTCCCGATCCTGGCAAATCCTTTTCGCTTCACTGACATTCGTACACCTCCACACATTCAGCGGTTATAGGTATACATAAGGTTCCTCATATACTCTCAGCTGTTATAGGTATATACTATCTATCAGCTACATTTTTGAAGCGTTGCATTTCGCGTCGAGTGCATTTTGTGCCAGTGTGTCGATCCCGTGATGGATGACGTCATTAATGAAAGTCCGTGACAGCTGCAGATGATTCGTTTTAATTAAGCTTTTCTGCTGCGGAATTATGAACGGTACATGGAGATAACATTGCTCTGTAAATGTATCTGTTCTATAATAAGTGATAATGTTTACTTGTATGTACTGGGAAAGATTTAGAATTACGCTAATACTGTGCTCTTCTTTTGTATACATAGTGCCTAGAAAGGGAAATAAATATTGACGGATATATACCATAGATAAATAGAATATCTCTCGATTTAGGAAAATAGTATTAATTAAACAGTGCTAGTGTTGCTAGTATATACACCAAAATACAATTCTATCACTATAAACGGGAGCGAACAAAATAAACACATCAATGCCAGTCCATTTAAAACGCATTCATAACACTTAACCGCTCGCAAATGTAATAGGTGGACGCAGAAAGCATAAATCAATTAAACCGCTACTACACTGCTCCGCTTAACTGGCTACCCTAGACAGCACTTAAGCTCAGCAGTAGGAACATACCCTCACCAGATTAGTAATCGCACTTCCCATCGATTCGGATCGTGTACCGGTATCTTTAGGGTACCAGGTACACACGACGGTACGAGTATCTAGTACGCATTACGTACTAGGTACTTTTTAGTATATTAGTTGATTTTGTAATGACATGAAAAAGTATCAGTAGTATTGATAATTTTTATGTTCTATTTTTAATGAAAATTTTTGTATGTTTCTAGATGTATCAATCTGCAATATTTTGTTTTATTATTATTTAGAATGTTTAGTAACATAGTCTTGTTTTTATAGAGTTAGGATTTATTTTATATATAAGTGATGAATTGTCTACCCATGCATTGCTAAAAGAAGCCTATAGTTCTTATTTGAATGCTAGTGTATGGTTAGGCAATTAAGCATAGTACTAGTAGAAAGTTGATTGACATGCAAAATGTTCATTGTCACTAAGGCCATTGTTGAGAATTTTTCCTTAATAGAAAAGGTTACCTTGAACCCTTACAATAGTACAATTATCACTACAAAAAAGACGAGAATTTTGCTTAGTAAATCCCGAAGTAGTGTAGAGGTGTAAGGTAGTGGAGAATGGAATCTAGTGGGTGATAGTCTAGCAACCTGAGACTAATGTTCTATTATGGCATCTCAACAGAATATTCATGCTAAATAGTGGCCTAAACGGAAAGGGATTAAATGACGTGAATGTATATGTACAAATAGTTTGAAAAGAGATATTATTTGAAAATCACCATATATAAATTGTCACAGAAATTTTGAAATATGACCTAAGATCACCAATAACACAACAAAGAAATTCTTCATATTAGCTCAGTTTGAACCCTCTTAGTTCCCTTATGTGCTCGTCTATACTCTATTCTTGATGCGACTGTATGTACCGGATTAGGATACCGGTTTAATTAATTATTTGTGTCGTGCGTGTAACGGATTCTCCGTTCATTAATAGAGTATTGATTTCATTTTTGGAACAAGTTACGCAATGTATCGAATGCTCGAGGAAGGTCTATGAATAGTGTCTAAAGAAGTTTACGTGGTCAAAAATCATGTAACTTATGTACGTCTGCATAAATAATTACATAATACACACTTACATTCGCAAATATTTGTAGATTAGGCCTAAAAAAAAATAATTACAACATTTTTTTTGCTGCGACAATAACATGCAATAAGTTTTAGCCCCTAGTTTGTAAGTTTTAATTATTGTAAACGTTTTGTATTGTGTATGTTTTTGTGGATGTAAATAAACGCTTTTTTATTATTATTGAATTAGACTCACATAAGAAAACCTCTAATATCTATGTAAATTCTTGGGAAATGCCGGACATAATGCATAAATAGTTAATAGTCATTCTTTTCAATTTCCGTATCAGTACAGGGTATAATATCGATGAATTTCAATTGAACTATTTTGTATGCGAATAAAGAACAATGAAATAAACAATTCTGCCACAATTCAATTTGAATTGAAATATTGGAACGCTGACACAACTTTTTAACTCTGCATATTTTATTGTGATGAACAATGTTAACTCATTTGCAATTATAATGCATAACATACTAATAATTCATTGGTAATAACAACTAAATTGTCACTATTGGCATTATATTAGTTTGGATCCTAAAGACAAATCATTCATTACTCTCATCTCTTCATTACCTTTTACCACTTCTCTAACAGAAAGTAAATAGTTACAATAGTTGCAAATTCCAAGTTTGTTTCCAAACAGAGGTTTACAAACTTACTCGTCTGTAACTATACTGTGCACTTTGAAAATAAATAAAATTTTAACCTTATCTTTTTTGTACCTACTTAATAACATAAATTAAAATAAAAAAAACTTATTATTACTTGGTTTTACTAGCATACATGACTCACTTACGCAAAGCTTTATCTAAAGCAACAAAACCGTTAGAAACAGTAGTTGATCTGAGCAAGTAGAGATGAAAGGACACCATAGAATTGTAAACTCGATTATGTTCGAGCGCCTAATGGATCAAAGGCAGTGAAGAAGCCTCGTAATACTGCGGCAGTGCCCACCGAAGAACACGGATATTCCATCAGGCTGTTCACACCTCACCGTTTTTATGTTTTCATAAATTTCCTTAGCGATCGATATTTTATACATTCGCCTATACGATCTTTTCGTTCCCCTCCGGGTTTATTTATTCGGATGTGCCCCGCCCTCGAGATTCGCCACTTGAACCGTTTCTATACATTTTTCACTCGAATAATGTTATCACGTTCCCTTACGCGGTCTTTGTTCGAATCGGTTGTGGGCTCATCCAATTCTTCATAATCACTTGATCAAATACGCTAATATTTCAAAATGTGTTCTTGTATCTTCATAAGTATTTCTTTAAATTGGAATTTTCTAGAATAACCTTTATACGTTCAATTGTTTCTATGAATACAGAACATCATAAACATAAACTTCGAAAAAATAAACGCAAACATTCTATATTCGTAGAAACAATTGATTCAGATTATTTAAAATGGTGATATTTAGTAGCAAAGAAAAGAAGATTTAACTACTATAAAGCCTATTGTTTCTGACACCAAGTTAACTCTAGACGTGACGTGGTGTGGTTTGAGTAGATGTCACATTTGTTTTCTCCTTGAGACAAAAAGGCAAAGAGAAAGGTTGGATCAAATTTATAATAACCCATCTCAAATGTAGACTATTTTGTCCTAAAATCACTCGTGCGGTAAAAGTCACAATGGCATTATATGAACACGTTTGAAAGCACCTACCTATGTACTTGTTGTTCAACTATTTTAGGTTGGTAGAACCAAGTATTCCAAATATTGAATTTCAGTATTTTTCAGAACAATCAAAGTTTAAAGTTCTTAAATGTGTTTGAAAATCGAATTATAAAAAAGAGCAGGCAATCGAAAAAGGCATGGCATTGCTGTACAATATGGAATGTTTCAGTTCACCGTTCTATTTTTAGACGTTTCGTTCTATTGTCGACAAATGACCTCGAGAACGTAGAGAAGTAATTTTACGACTTTCCCTCAGCTTTTTATTATGTTTATGAACAGGAACTTGAGCATAAGTAACCAAATTTATACTGTAACTATAAAAAAGGTGTAGTAAGAATAGCTGCTACGTATACTTTATAACAAGATACTTCCTTATTTTTATAGTTTTTAGAGCTCAACTTAAAAAAACAGCAAAAATGCAAACGATGAGTAGCAATTCATAAGGCTTACACAAAGAAGGATACTATATCAAGAACCTCTCAATAACTGCCTAGCAAATAGCGCAGCATTTGAAGAAATAAACCTCAATAGGGTCCATTAATAACGGGAGATCTGTCTGAAACCCCGTGGTCCGGTCGCATTGTGCGCTGCGCAAAAAATGATCGAAGGCTCAACCGGAGCGAGCTAAGCCTATTTACCTCGGCATATAAATTACTATGCCCACTAATACAGGGCGGCGAGCACAGTGGGCGCTTATGGGCGCTCGCTACCACCATCTATTCGGGGATTTGTCACGGTTATAGAGCGGCCTATGCAGGGAAATGCGATAACTGACTATCCGATAATGCTTTTCTTTTTGCTCGCAAGGGAGCGGTGATACGAAATTTATAGGAAGTGATTGTATTAAAAGCTGTTCCTTTTGTTGCGGTACAGATGATCCGATAAAATATTGTTTTGCTCATTTACTTGCTTCGCAATGAAGTTAATGCAAGGATTATTGGAGATTTGTCTGAGCTTAATAAATGGATTTGAATGAGTTTAATTTTGTATGCTATTAGAACCTGAATGGCAAATCTACTTGTTTTCATCTTTAGCAAGATAAGATATGATTTTACCCCTAGTAAATGAGGTTTTTAAGCGATAACTAATATAAATGTCATTGGTATCATGCGTATTACTAATCACAATCCCAATAGCAATGATTAAGCCACGGAGATATTATGGAACATGTATAATATCCTCGAAGAACAAAAGAACGTAAGTTTCGTATGTAAAATAATAACCGAGGTCTAATATGAAATAGGGTCACAATTTCACAGGGGCTCGGCTCGCGCAATTTAATAGAAGCTCAAAAGCGGCGCTGATTCCTCCACAATTCTATCAGCTTAGAGCTCGGATCTGGAGCATTATGCGTACAAAGAGAGGTTATCGCGAACCCATCTCCACTCGCGGCTCACAACAGGGTTACTGCCTATCGCTAGTGTGCATTTAAATGCTATTTATGGTAATAGTAGTAGGTATAGCCATATAGCAATAGTATAGTAAACATGCAAAACTGATTTTTACATTCATGCAGTTGACGAAATCTTGGGAAGTTTAATATCTCCTTGGTTACTTATAAAATGGCTGCCATGGTTGTAATGATATTACATTATTAGTAATAGATACTCCTAGCCCAGTACATTTCATTCAACGCCTCTAAAGACATGTAAGAGAGACAGCTAGCTTAATATTGACATCCCAAGCACCGGACTCTGTACATCAATTGTAATAAAATATTCATAGGTGAGAAAATATTCATCTGGTCCACCTATAGCCTTATATCTAAACTCAAAAGTATTAACGGTGATTGATAACCCTAAACGAGGGGAGGTGAAGGGGGCTATACTGGCAGGGTTGCGTTTTTGCTAGCTACGGACACCGCAGTACCCCGGGGTTCGGTAATGGACAACTGGATGATCTGATTGTTCGCGATGGACATTGACCATTGCCCCTTGGCCTCCGACCGAGTGAAAAATATGGGGACCCTATTCAATTCTAACAAGCGATGATTTATAATGATATCTGCTTTGGTTAGGGAAATTTAGGTGATGGATGGCGTTTGTTTGGGCCTAATCGTTGTGTTGTGTTACATGGTTACATTTGTTTAGTAATGTGTTGCTGTTTACGGGGTTGTTAATATTTATGAATATTTACCGATTGTTTTTTATTATATTTACGTACGGACTTAACGTAAGAAACATATTTTTATAATATTCTTTGCCATTGATACTAAAGCTAATGAAACATAGTATACATACTATCGGAGTAACTGAGATATTGAATTATTCTACACATATATCAATAAATTTAGTGTAAAAAGGTAGGTTTGTAAACAAGGTAGTAGACCAACTCATTTCATTTCTAGGTTACCCGTTCTACTAGAGTTTATTTGCGCTTGAAGCAAAAAGTTAACAGCGCGACTCAACGATAGGACCGGCAAAAAGGTCATGGCTTTTATGCGAAATGCCAATTAAAATTCATGGCCCGAAAATAACAAACGCGAGGGTGGCGGACTAACCCGATTGGTCAGCGGCTGGTTAGCTTCTTGACGTTTCAGACATTTCAGGGTGACACTAGACACCTTTTGACAATAGAGCCCACGATAACGATACCTGTCTGATAGGGTTAAATGACCGAAATGACATAAAAAGCGTGACTTATAGACAATGAGGGATATGGTTATTCTTGCACGAAAATAACAGAACTAATAACCAGGTTAATAATACTCAGTATCTTAGTGATACGAGAAGTAAGTCTCCAATGAACTTCATTCGAATACCACGTAGAATGGTTGAACATCGGCAAAGGTTTTGGGGTTATAAGTATGCCGCAAATTCAATGCCCATAATTTGCGTTAATTGAAAAGCGAGCTAGTCTGCGAGTACGAAATTCGAAAAGGTTTTCCAAGAAGAGTGGGCGGGTCCCAGCCACTAGACTATCGACGAGCAGCCGATTCATAAGCAATTACTTGGCGACAATTACGCTACTCATTGTCGGACGACAATTAAGTCCGGGCCACAATGAGGACTAACGAAGCGGGGAATGTTTCCGGGACACTTGGGCTCCTTTCACAAGTTGTGCAATTTGCGGCGGCGAAATTACTGGCCCAAATTCGGGAGAAGGGCGGTCAGCGGCGAAAATTGACCCTGCGAGCGGCGCATTTGCTTCCAGCGACCTCTGGCGACCTTCGAAGCCTTTGATTAAGGAAGATGGTTGCGTAACGCTAATTAAAAGCAACTCGGGCGGAAAACTGAAGCCACCAGCACTTGGCAACTCGGCATTTGTTGTAATTGAATAGAGATTAGACGTTTCCGCTCCACAATCGAAATATTAAATGGAGTTGGGGAAAAATTTGCAATTCAGCGCTCCCGCGAACTTAATTGATACCCGTTTATTAAGAGGATTCTCATGTTTGAATAATCGCTTAGAAATTTTATTCTGGTTTTGAGTTTTCAACGCAATCTTATCAAAAGCTCGCCGTTTCTCCAATTTGTATTCAGTTAGCATTTTGTCGCCAACAAAATGAGTTTTTAACGTTAAAATCTACTTTAGATTCATGTTCTAAATAATTTCTAGGTAACTGGAGCTGAACTCTATTTAATTTATTTTTTATTCATATAACTTTATCGTTGCTTTTTCGTCAACATTTAATAATTTTCTCAAATGTAATATTATTTCTAGTACTTATTTCGACACATGATTGATTCGATCCAGTACATTCTTCAACCTTAAGGTTCCAACAAAGGCGTGAAATCTGTAGCTAGCCTTTCGTAGGCTTCTCCAATGAGCCGATGGCGTGCTTCAGAGTTGTAATTACAGGGCAGTGTGACAGGCGCCGACGGCCCGCCCTTTGTCTGCCAATAATTACCAACTACGACTAGCGTCTACCAATCTACCTTACTACGGATATAAGTGTACGGTGAAGGTATTTAGCAACATTAGATAATGCCAAGAATATTGAGGTGTCTTGTTTTTAGTAAAATTAGAAGTTAAGATACCAGTAAATAATTCTATTCTTCTAATATTACTTATTCTAAGAAGGTTTAGATTAAAATTCTATGATTGATTGTGAATAAGTGAAAGGATCCAATACAATCAATTAATGTGAAAATTATAACAAAAATTATGACAACATTTGTTACAAAATATTATGTTAGAATTCCACCGTAAGCTCAAACCCTTACGTAAGCATAATTATAAGCTTATTATAAATCATAAGCTTCGAGGCTCGGATGGAAAACTTTGCTAATTCCACAAGTAACCGCGTATGTGGCGTTTAGCGAAGTTTTAGAGGACTTTAGCTTTGACTGGTGATAAATTGATTAGTTTGCAACAATATTCTATGGGACGAGTTGCTATAGATATCCGGATGGGATATACGGTTAATAGTTTAACTACTGGGAATGTTTAAATGTCGTTTCTATAAGTCAATAGTTATGTTTCCATTCCATTAGATTCAGATCAATTCCACAAACATGTAAAGTCGATGAAATAAAATATACTGTTGAAAAACGATCAAAGAAATAATGTTATTTGTTGTATTTTATCATGATGTGTTCTATCTGAAGTTTAATGAAGTATTCAAGCGATAATCCATCGATTATTTCTTAATTTGTTTTAACAATTCTAAAAGCCATATTACTCAAGTCTTACGGACCAGTTGGCAAATATTTCCAAACTCGTTAGGACAAAGTTTAACCCTCTAATCGGCAGAGGGCGCGACTTTGAAACCTTAGAAGGCACTTCATCAAAGTCCTCCGAGTAACCGGCCCTCCGCAGGGTTGAGTATCATGTCCCTGCAATCGGAAACTATCATAATTTACGAGCCGAGGGTTATCTGAAAGCGATCGCCGGCTGATAATATTCATTTTTTATAGATTTAGCTACTTAGATATGTAGTACAATCGTGTTGAAAAGATAGGGGATTATATTTATATGAAATAGCATTCATGATGTATTGTTGTTGAACTTATAGAATTGTTAGACGCATTACATTCATAGCTGTCACTAATTTATCAATTTCGTATAGAGTGGTCAGTAAGAGGACACTTAATAAATTAAACTCGACATTTACTTATTACACCCAGCACTTATAATCTACGAAGAAAATACAATACGTCACGCCATCTGTGATCGTTATAAGTATATTAATAACACATTAAATCCCATAAAGTCTCATAACCCTTAGTTCAACATTATACCGCTTTGGTTCCAGTGGCGCAATATTTAAAACTGCATAAGTCCAAACTATAAAGACGCATTAGTGAGCTCTGTGTAAACGTACAGCGTTTGATATTACGTTATGACGTCATAGCATGGGCGGGACTTAGGCGGTACACTCATGCACTAATACTGAAAAGAGGTTTAATATGTAAGCTTATACGTTTTGTAGTACTATACTAATAATGTTCGGTTTATACTTGAAAAATGTTCAGTCGAGTTCTACACAGAAAAAAAATAGTTTTTTTATATTTATGATCAACTAAAGGAAGATTTATGTTGAAATATGATTCGTTCTTACATCTCTATGAAAAAATGACAGTACCAAATAATTTGTGCAAGTTTATTCACGATATCAGTGAACGAACGAATAAAAGTTTCCTTATCACCTATATTGTAGAGATTACAATAAATTTAATCAAATATACTAACATAATTATGACACAACCAAGTATCAAGCATTGCAAACTTTTTGTTTTAATTATTTATTTTATTTTTTCTCTTCTGCTTTATATATACACTATATGCATTTTAACCTGTTCACATATTATTATTATTTCTTTTTTACTCATATATTTATTTACAATACAGGTACGCATTTTAAGGGTCTATCAGAATATCAGGGTTGATTGTGTGTCATTTCACACTTCAACCATACACTGAGATGGGTCCATTTCGCACAGGCACATATTTGACAATTTAAGATAGGTTAGTTTTAAGTTTTTTGTTAAATGTTCTTGTCATTTATTTGTGTCAATTGTGTGCTTTTGTGAATAAAGGTTTATTATTATTATTAAATATCCTCTTTTGTTTGATCTAAAGTTCTTAGTTGAAGCATTGAGTACTACATACTTACTACATGTTTACGGTAGGTACTTTTGTTGTTGTTTGTACGAAGAGGGGTAATTTCCCTTTACATCCCTCCGTAGTTTAGGCCTACGTTAATATTGCAGGCTGTATTCAGGCTTTCAGCATTGAAAGAAAAAGCTCAAAACAGCATATATTACGTTCCCAAGCTAATCTTAGTGCATTCAGCAGCTTTTTTCCGTATGAGTATTTTGCACATACATTTATATGCTACACGTAAAATCTATATGATTAACTAAGTAAGTTCTATATTAAGCCCTTTTAATTGAAACATAAGATATATTACCTTGGAATATTATAATGAGTTTATATTAATGGATTAGAATTTCGAAGATTTAATTTTAATTAAGCGTAATAACGAGGGAATAGTTAGCATTAATTCCTTACAATTGATTCTATTGTTATATATGTTATTCTTTCTTAGATATTAATTGAGAAGATAATACATTTTCTATTTAGGGATGTATTACATATATTAAGGATATACGTATGTACGTAAACAATCTTCTATACATTAAATTCAGCGAATCTTGTAGAATTCATTACCTTTGATAGGAATGTATAAACCCTCATGTTACAATTTCTAAGCGCAGATACTGTAAGGCCATAAATCGGTAAGATGTATGCAAAAGTAGTGAATATCTCGATCCGACGCAGAGCTCGTCCATGAATTATTGAAGGTGCATCGGAGGGGAACGCACCGAATTATTTTCACCCGCTTTCAGTGCTGAATATCTCATGAGCGGTTAGCCTTATTTCAGTTTGTTTATTTTTAGAAGCCTCGAGATGCTCAGGTTTTTGGGCTTCCGGAGCTATGCTATGATGAAATGCCCGAAATATTGCCTTGTAGATGCAATTTTAGCGATTATATTGTAAATACTACTTTATTGAGCACTATGTGGCCAATACCTGGGTCCGAGGTAGCTATAGAATTACTACCTTCGTGATTGCGGAGATGAATACCTGAACCTCAGTCGTGAACGCGTTTGTCTTTTTGTCCAACTTCATTTTCTACGGGTATTTGTAATTTGTTTCATAATGTATGTGTGTGGGTGTTTTAATTGTGTACGTTATTAATATACGTATAACGTCTGCAAACAATTTAAGGATAGTATGTGTACATAATACATATGAATCACGACTGTGATTCGTATCAGCATAGTCAAACTTCGAGCGAATATCAGCTGATCCATCGTAAATGGTCTCTAACTGGTTATTCTTTTGTTAATCTATGGTAATACCTCGGGGTTTCAGAATCATTAAAGTAAACAACAATAATTTTGTTAAAACAAAACAAACACGTGATCCATTCCATGACAAACCCGGTCCAGTATCAAGGTATACATATTTTAATTTGGTCATTTCCCTCGCAGCTTCACCGTTCAGCCACAGTGAGGTTTTCATTTATTTTGAAATATTCTTTTGGCCTTTCCTTGGGCTCGCCCGTAGCACAAAGGGAGGCTTTCAGCGATTAACGTGCTACAATTTTTGACGGTTGGCGCTTTGCAAAGTGGATTAGAGACTGCCTACGACAATCCTTTGTACGGGAATAAAGTGATTACCTGCTACGAGTATTGTGCTACGGAACAGGTAGGCCGGATTCTAATAACGCGCTACGGTTGGGTTGCGATTCACGGTAATAACCTTTTTAGATTTTAATGAGGATGTGAGATCAAAACCTCTTTTGTGGGCAGTAATTATGTTGGTATTCGTTTTTAAAAACACAATACTAGATTAAATGGTTAAAAATATACAATGTCTCGTTGTTTATGACCACGATACCGAGATGCAAATAACAATATGCTTTCGTTTAAAACGAATCGTAATATTCACGATCCCTATTGGTAGAAATATCAATCACATCTCATATAAACCCAACACTATCCACTACATATTCCGAATAACGTCCTAACATCGATATTTCTAATTCAATCCCTACTCTACACAATAAGGCAGGTTACAAACCCTAACTCCTGTGTATGACGTGAATGTAGGTACATAAAGTACTTGTACACGTCGTATTATGCATGTCTGACGCTTGGCGACAATGGCCGTTCGTACGTGGAGCCGGATTCACCTTAATGGCTAATTGTGAAGCCCTGGTCATCCTATTATCACAAATACAATGTGCTGGTGGTTGGCATGTAAATTAAATGGTATCTACGTCTGATTATTGTTATTAAAGAATTGTGTTAAAGCCAGGGTTTTAATGAATGTTGAAAAGAGAATATTAATCGTTAAAAGCACTTACGGTATATTTCAGCAGTGTCATATTATGTAATGAATTTTTTTTTGTGATAACCTGTGCAGCTTTTAGTATAAATGCTTTTAAACATTTCAATGTTTTCTCTTAGGCGTAAACAAACAAATGTAAGAAAGTTGTAAGAAAATTATAACACAGAAATCACTGAACACGATACAGTAGTACGAGAAAAACGGGACTTATCTTATGAAATGTTACAAAATCGCGAATAAAATAAAAAAAATAAAAAAAAACTATAACAACAACCGTTACATGCGTTGAAAATACAGTCACAACACCCTAAGCTCGTTACCACGAAGCTAGTTCATAAACATAATCTCCTACTCTCCTACATCTAATTTAAAGTGTAAATTCTAACCCTTGATCAAACGGCAGATAAAACTATGATAGATTACATTGGGAACAAGCCCTTTGCAGCGTAATTTAATTGTGATGCAAAATCAACTAGCATTTGAGGGGTTAGTGGATAAAATGGGACATTCATAGAACCGAGTCCCTAAGGAGGCTTAGTCCCTCCTGCAATAATAGGATGCCTCGATCCCATTCTAGATTGTTCGGTTTATTTAAGGGATATGAATATGTTGAATGCGTTTGAATTCACAATATTACACTTAATCCGCTTTCTTTTCAATATACTTGTACTGATAAGCTATCAACAGTATTGGGGGAACTAAAGCCTGTAAAGGATACGTTTGTTTCAATGTTCATTTTATTAATGGTTTTCACGTGAAAACTTTGTGTGCTAAAATTGTATTTCAAACAAAGTAAATTTTCACATTGTACCTATTCACATTTATTATTATTTTTTAACACATAATTTCTTTAAAAGCCCATTTATTTAATACTACGGTGAGGGAAAACATCGTGAGGGAACCTACCTGTTCCTCGAACAGGTAATAGTTAGTGCTTATAAATGGCGACATGACTTACCACCTGTCACATTGAGTATTGACTATCTGATCAACACGTGGGTTCGAAGTGGCCATAGAATGACTACTTTCGCAATTGCGGAGATGGACACCTGAACCTCTGACACCCTGCAAGGGTTCATCGACGTAAACGCGTTTGTCTTTTGTTTTGTCCTTTTTAATGGTTTTAACCCGTTTATATAACTATATCATTCATTTTAAAGTACTTATTATATCGAGCCATCCCTTCCTTTCAAAGGTATGTAGGTGCGTATAAGCTAAGCAAATATTAAAGGCACATGCAGCGAGTAGCAGGCATCTGATAAGCGCTAGTTGCAGCGCTTTCTTCGCTCGGCACGCGAAATGATTGATGGCTTCATTCGCGCACTGATTAAACTGCTGCCGTCATGGCTTGGAACCTAGCGCTGTTTCGATACATTTTAAATTGTGAAGTTGAAGTATGTTATAAAAATGCGTAGTTTGTTTTGCTTGAATATTAATGTATCGGCTAGTCATTGGAAGGGTTATTTTCGTATAAATTTTATTCGTTTGGGTAAACTTTTCGTATTTTATTTATAAATTGAAATCATAAATATAATAGTAAAACATGCCATGGTACCGTGTGATATGCATCTAACTTTTACTAAAATATACATCCTTTCTTAAAGTTTGATGTCAATAAAGTTGTAGGCATACTCTTCTTGCATACAAAATAATGTCCCAACACTACAGATACAAAGTGCATACTAAACCATGGAGTCTACACTAACGCCCTCTCGACTGAGTAAGAAAAAAACGAATCAATGCATTTTTCTCGTTAACTGTACCCACCTGACAAATTAAACAAGCTCAAAGCGACAGCGATCGCAATTTGCGAACCAAGTACAATCGAATCAAACGGGCTTTCGGCTGGCAATAAAAAACTGACGACATTTTAAAGAGCAGCTCAGACTCCGAATTTAAAACGACTTCGCTGCGTTTTACTTCGTTTTTTTTCTAGATTACTTACTTATTAAGAAATTGGAATTGAACAAAGAGTTAAGGTAATAAAGTAACATAGTTTTGTGTGGACAAGGAATTGTATAAATACTTTTCATGCTATTTTTTTATATAATATAATTATGTAACCTACTTACTTGGACCAAATCCAACATTTTGAAGTGCTTTACATTCATTGGAAAAAAAATCCCACCCCCCTTATATATCTGCATATATTCATGTTTGTATGTTATGTATATAATTTAAGAATCCGGTGGATAGACAGCCTGACTTTAACGCCGGTACAATGTCAGTACTCAGTGGCAGGTATTAAAAACCTAATAAAAGCCTTAAGGGGCAGAAATGGGGCGACTAACTGGATTAGGTGGATCAGTACCCCCATTCGTCACATCAAAGAAACCCACTCGGACAGTGGGGCTCCTCTATGCAGATGGGCACTGATTGAGGGGCCTAGCACAGACTAACTGAACATTTGATATGGAAATACTGTTCCAACATCTACCTAATATACTCGAGATATTAACGGATTTGGAAATAGTACTAAAATCTACCTAATACTGATGGGTATGTAGCCGTCTACAATATTTGAAAAGAAACAAACTTTATATACATACATATGTATGAGTGTCAATGATGCGAAAGTGGTTTGTCGGGATCGGTAGAGATGGATCTTTTATCTCTACCAACTTTTCAACAGGGAAACAGGCGTGCTTTTATATGTATGTATCTATCTCAATTTCTGTAATAGAGTCTCGATTATTTATTTATCTATTTTACTTTCTACACATTACGCCCATAATCTGGTAGAGTACTCATTTACTTTTATTTTTGTATACACTATACTTTCTTGTCTATTATGTATTTTCATGGTGACATCAGAAACACATGGTCTCACGGCTATGGAGATAATGTAAGGTGTTCAAATTATGGTTATTTGAGTATACCTAATGAATACATTAAATTTATTTATTTCTTAACAACATCTTTAAAGATACAAATATATATTGTTGTTGTTTAGTTGATCAAGTCACAGTATATGCTAGCCCCACGGCTGTCTTTCTCATAACAAATCGGACTTGCATCCTTTCCACTGAATTAGCAAAGATGTGTTTCGAAGAGAAGCGCTTATTTCCGTCCGAAGTTTTGACATGAATATTCCATTCAGCAAATTGTAAGCGTCTATGAAACATTGTGGTATATTTAGCGAGTATATTTGTGCTGCCCAATGGATGTGTTATACCAATATTGATTTTTAAAATGCCAAATAGTTTTACTAGATAGTTAATAGTTTTAATTGTAATGACTTATAATAAGTGATATAATATGTGCTTATATTGAATAAAAAGTTATGTTTATCTTTTACATAGTAATAGATGTGTATGTTCAGACTAAATTCTATAAAGTAGATAGAAGTCAAATTTATAGAAGAAACTAATCTATTAGTCATAATATAATTGATATTAGTACAAATTTTTAGTACAGAGTCAGAACCCAATAGGATACAGTGAGTTCATTCTAGAACCACGTCATTTGTAGATCCTAACCGAGCTCTTTCTAGTATTATCAGGTTCTGGGAAAAAGATAGATTTTTATCCTGAAGCTCTCTCGTTTTCAAACTTTTAATAGCCGAGTGCAATTTCGTGGAATCATGTACCACCGGACCGAACCATTTGTTTTCAAGTACGTTAGGTGTAAAGGAAATTAAACGCTATTATTATTTTCAATGGTGTTAATATATGCGAGAAGTTTCAAATCGGAAAATCCGGATTACCATATCCTTAGAGTTCTGACAACAAACCGAAATAAAGCAGCGAACTTTAACACTTCCTGAGCATCCGGGGGAATTCATAAAACAGAAGCTAATTTTGCCCAGTTTTTGGCAACGTTTTTACTTGAACCTACTCGATACATTCGTTTGAATTACGAATCTGTAGTTACTTGGACTTGAGCGAATTTGAACTTTATTTTCAATGTGATAAGGTTCTGTTTGAGACTGCAAACCTATGCACCGTTTGGCAACTACCATGTGGGCTTACTATTGTGGATAAGCTCGTTACGTTTTAAAGTGATCGATTGGAATTACAACCATAAAATCAATAACGCACAAGTGAGCTGAAAGTGCCTGATGCGGGTTATGCAATTTATGAAAATGGTATTTCTGGTTGCTATTGTATATAAAGGGAATACCTAGTAAATGTATTGTACAATTATTCACAAACGGGAAAAAGGGGATCGGTGATATCAATGTATTCTTTTGCAGAAAAACGAGAGTAAAAATCACGTATGTACATAACTATATCGTTCACTAGAAGGGCATTTATATAATATCCTATTATGTTTTACTATTTATAAAGTATGTAATAGATTGAAGAATCCAACCTTAAGAGTCAGAAAGCAATCTGAAAATAGCCAGTAGCTAAGTGAATGTCTGTAACAGATAGATAAGCAATTGGGGAACGAATTTCTTTAAGTGGAGCTCTAGGGTTTAATTGAGCGTATAGACAAACAATTAGCTTCTCGGACTTAGACAAAGAGAACAGATGTCTCTTAACAAATAAATAAAGTTTAGTTGCACATATTAAATAAATAATATTTCAGATAAACATTATTCTTTATTACACTGTTTTGTTACTATTGTGTTTTTAGAAAATTCTCAGCACTAAGTTAGCTTTGTCTACTGTCATATTGATAGTCTTTACATAGCTAGATTAAATTATAAATTTGATGGTCACTCCCCTCAACCCTTTTGCGACAGGTACAAACAATCCTTTTAATCTTCGAGCGAACCATCGTGCAAGAATAGCATTAGGAAAAGGTTAACCCGATGCAAATTGGCTTTCTGATTGGACAAGGGTACTTTATCCGTCTTTTATAACCTGCAAAAAAAAAGTGCAGGAAGTGTGCTGTACTTATTGTTGCACTAAACGTCAGTCGCTCATCAACTTGTCATAAAACGTCAGTCAACTAGCACGAACGGGCAGCGCGAATGGCGAACTCGACTAGGCTCGTGTAATAACTTCATAAGGTCATAAAATAATGAAACGTATATTATATGTATATGATTACATTAATGTAAATATTAAAAAGGTTTTATATGCCTATAACCTATAAAGAAAATAATTATTGATTAGGGAAAACATTTTGTGAGTTTCTTCATGTGATAGTTAACCATGTATTTGATCGGTGATGAACTCTACATAGTCGCCGTTAACTACGCTAAAAGTGGTTTTAGGAGACAGATGATCTGACGGTAGTTATCCGTCAGTGAAATTGTTTATTTATTTTTATTTCAAAGCCTAGAGATCCCGCCACATAAGGTGGCAGTTGGAGGCGTCGCCACAGTCGCGTAATTCAGTGTTACCAGTAAACACGCCAAAACTAGCACTCACTGTGCCATACGGCTCGATACATTATAGGTTTCATTTGTAACGGTCTTTGGTTGCAGAGCTATAAACTCAAATAAAACAAATTAATATATCAAAGTCAAAATATGTTTATTAAACTATTTCAAACATGATTAATAATTAACGGGACTTATCCTTCTTATTATATATTACATATATTATGTGTTCCTTCACTCTGTCCGCAATAGATCGTTTAGTGTGTTCGACGTAGGATTTCCCACAGCTGCAATCAATCTTATACACACCCTTATATCTTATATCATGAGTATAAATCGCGAATCTCTTAAAACTATTATTTCAAACATGGCACTGAGCATTGTCTTTACATATTTTTTACCGAGGTTAGATCAGCGGAGACCATAGCTTGGAGAAGAACTAACAAGAAACTCCGGAAATCAATTTATTATAATCACCCTTAACAAACATAAAAATTACAAAGAGTGGGCAAAAAACACAACGCTGGTAATACTAAATTTACCTTTCATACAAAATAACACGCAATGGCGGTAACGTCAAATTTAGTTCCAAGTTTGGCTACTGCCACCTTATGTGGCGGGATCTCTATGAGACTCCTCTAAAATCTAACCTTATTATAAAAGCCGCAACACACTCACCCATCATTTAATTTAGGGACACAAACATCGGTATTCCATTGGCATCCTAATTCAGCTTTCTGCTTCTTGCTCATCGGGGATACGTCATCGAAGCCTTTAGGCGGCGCAGTCTGCGAGATTAAGTACAATTGTTTTCCAACGCGTGCCTTTGCTTTGGCCCAATTCCCGGCCGCTACGTGGCCCAACTGCCAATGGGGCTTGGGGCTTGCCAACTCGTTGCCCACGCCGTGTGGAGGTTGCTTAATGTTGTACCTACCTTCAGGGGAGTCTTCGCCAAAGAGTTTTTTACTTACGCCTTATACATACAGAGAAGTTTTACCTTAAAGATTTGCAGTGGAAGATTATTCTACCAATTTCAAGGAGGGCTTATATTACATAAACCTACATCATGTTTATATTTATATTATTATATCTATATTTATATTTTCATTTTATATGAATAATAAATTTACAATTCTTGAAATTATACATGAATTAGGGCGCGACATTAGCTATTCGATCCAGACTAGATCAATTTCAGTAGTCTAACCAACATTTGCGGTGTGAAAGTTGGTATCTAATACAGCCTTATCTAGCTACTGAACAACATTAACGGTTACGTGTAATCCTGCCCAAATCCCGGCGATTAACGCAGGCGTCTGAGTATAAAGCGACCGACATTTAATTAACTAATAGCATTGCTTTGCTTGATATTGTAACCGAAAAGCTTAGAGCGTCGCCTCGTCACTGTGACGCGTCCGATTAAGTGCTTTGCCATTCGCAACTGCTGGATAAGATCTAGGGTACCAGCTGACGAGACCCTATCGGTACTCCAGTTTGATTAGGGTTCCGGACCGGTGTTAGTTGGAACGTGAATAAAAAGTTAGGGCTCCGTTCAGTAGGTATTATTATATAGTTTCTTTATAGTTTTTAAATAATTACCAATTTGCTTTCATTGCGAGGCTTTTAATTTTTTTGCTTCATAAAATACTCTATCGTCGGGATAAGCATCATTATTGTTATGTTTAGCCAGGCCTTACTTCTATCAAGAAACTAATCAAATGAGTATCTGCTTAAATTCTAGCAAACGAATTGACACACAAATCTGCCTTTAACTGCCTTTAAAAGTAAAAACCTATAAAAAAAGAGCAAGAGAAACGTCTCTTTAACCCCAAAATCCAAGAAGTGAATTGTAAAGGAAAACAATAGAGTAACTGCACTAAGCCAGTAGCTATTACCTCTTAATCCAGGGTAGAAGCGGCTTAAGCAGTCAGGATAACACACCCTTATCACCTTCGCATTAAACAAAACACACGCGAGAGACGCGACCGCAACTTCTCTCGTAAAGATTATAACCAAGTTTTAATATATTGTGATATGCAAATGAATGGTAAGGGTTGCTCCAACGTTGTTCGAACGATGTTACTGTTTTGCGATAACGTTGCGTTTATGTTAGAGATACTGATAAAGGTGATTGAGAATTGTTTTTAGAGATAGGCGACTAAGTGTAGTAGGCATTTGAGGGGAACGTAATAGGTACACGTTTTAATTTATTATTGGTTCGTTTTTGAATTAAATTTAGTTCGTTTATTCCAATCGTTGTTGATTTTTTAGGTTGGGTACCTGCTGGTTTCAATTTAATATACATATGTACCTACTTGAAACTCAGCATGACGATAGAGGCGACTAAGAGACTAAGGATTTCTCTATTATTATTATAAACTTTGATGACATGACTACGTTTAAGGAAAGGACCAGGGATCATTATATATTACAGCGAAATGACTACGGTTTTATTTCTTCTTAAAATTTACAATATTTTAATAACTTCTTATACATTTGCATAACTCAAGGTGAATTGCATTAACTGAATTCTGTCACCCTTACCGGGTTATAGAGTAATGACACCTCTGAAAGCACATTACGGGCTTTGAAAGCAGCCTTCACCCTTTCATTCATACTTACATATTTATCAGCAAATGGCCCCTTTCGCTGTCACATGACATTATGATGACACAGCTTGCTACACAAAAGCCGCGGTGACAAAGTAGTTTTCGTTTTTATATTGTACTGAATATACGAGTACATATTATACTAAATAATGATATGAAATTGTTTTGAAATATTAAAATACATAAAAACCTTTTTAAAGTGCGTATGTTGTGGCTATCTTGGATTTACTAAACTTTCTAACACTGTTGTCATATATAATTTTTCATGAGAAGGTTTTTTGTTTACTCATAGCAGGTTTCTATATAACAACAACGAAATGCGACTACGTACGTCAATGATTCTCCTATGTGCCTGCGGCTACACCAAATAATAAGTACCTTAACGCTTATAATTAAGAGTGTTAAGTGTAATACTTGTAATCAACAAATCAGATCTATGTCCTTATAGAGACTCTAAATCGGAACTTAAATTTACACCGCCGTCGTCATAGAGAACTCTATATCCACTACTAAATATTCCTACTCTGACATAATCACCCTTATACCTTCTATCACATACCTATAAGCATACCCTCTTCACTCTTCACGTACTTGGTATTTCACGGTAATTAAACAGCGAACAGAATCGGGTTTCTACATAAATATGAGTTAGGTACTTCTCTCCGAGGAGCTTGTTAGGCTAACGATGTCACAGCATCTTAATGCCCTGGCTAGGCAGCCGATAAATAGACGCTACTGATACAAATTGGACTAAGTTGCGGGTACTAGTGTTTAGTAATAAGGGTATGTTAAAATTGTATTGTAAAACGTACAAAAAAGTTGTACGTTTTACAGGTGATCTCAGGTTAAGTTACAGTTTTCGTATAAATTTTTGACGAATTCTTATTTCGAAGGCCTTTTTGATTATACAGGGTGACAGATTCATCACTGGCAAAATTTTAACCTGGCTATCAGTAGCACCTGCAGAACCCATTTTCATAATAAAAAGGGTAGGAAATTTTTGGAAATTTTGGACAATTTTTTTAATTTGCATTTTAATTTTTCAATAACATATGGGTACCCTATCTACTTACTACTTACCCAGGTCATGTTCATTCATAAATTGTAAGTTTACATTCTATGTAATTATCTATGGTAATCTGGTGTTTATGGACCAGGATAGCATCTTGAATGAAACTTTTTTCATTATTGAGACAGTGTTTTCACAGGTTAGGAAGCCAATAGAACATATTCAAGTGGTTTCCTTTCAACATTAATTTTGACAATGTTACGCACTATTCTTTTATTTCATCCAAATAATCATCACTGCACACAATAACACTACATGAACATTATTAGCCGGTTATGGAATGTATTTAATTTAATCGCGTTATTATTCAATGCTGGTTACTAATTAATCTCCCTTTAGTTTATGCTTTGATAACTTCTTTAAAACATTTGATTGCATTAAAATGTTTTAGTTCAATATAATAACCTCGAAAACACTTCAATAATTAATTTCATTTCCACTAAAGTATGAATTTGCATTCACATAACTAAACCATGTTTTACTTTCACATCATTAATAAACATCATCCACCATTATTGTACAATGAAATAGCAATTTAACATTAAATTATAAATTCAGACGACAAAAATAGTTTTAACCGCCATAGTGTTGTAAACAAACAATCAAATAAATAAATAAGCCACAGATAAAATAAAGATGAAGTAAAGTCCGCGTCATACAGCCAGGGTGAAGTGCATTTCATTTCATACTTTCGACTACTACGAGCATAAATATTTAAATATTTTGTATGATTCATTCATAAATATACATGAGATAAAGAATAACCAATGAAAAGTAAATAAATAATAATAAAATTGTATATTTCACTAATGTGTTACGTACTATTTTGTCACTAATAATTTCATGTACTTTTTGAGACATGTAACCAGACCATTAAATTTAAAAAAAAATTGAATTACTCTATATTGAATTGTTTATAATTTTTATTGAATTGTTATTGTTAAAAATTTTGCGACGACATTCGCAAGATGATAATAACTTTTGAAATTATTTATTATTAGTTATAATAGTTATCGATATGGATTAAAATGAACAAAGATTGAAGAACTAGTGAAATGAAATTGTATTTGTCATCGTGTACCATGTATGTGTAATATGTTTTGATAATTTTCATTGGAAGCATGGAAACAATAAAACTTTAATGTTTTTGGGTATGAAACAGCAGGTAAACCGTAGTGATGATGATGACGCCTTATCTTCATACCCTAGAACGGCATTGGGTAAACCAGAAATAGAGTTTAGTAATTTTTTTTAGATTTTTACTTGGATGTTTTGTTGTTGATAGTTTTTTGTTTTGGGTGTTGAAAGATGTTTATTTGGATGAGAACTTATGAATGAAATAATGTAGGGCGTCCATGTATTCTGAATTGGCTCCCAAACTTTGAGGAGGCTTTTCTCCATATTTTTGTACTGGAGGGTACTAAAATAATTAAGCCAGGCCGCATAATTTTGATCATATAATCTACCCTTGAAGTTTTGCCAGTGATGAAAATTTCACCCTGTATTTATTTTTATGAGTAAGCAATATTAAAAAAAACTTTCATTAAATTTTGAAACGATGAAAGAGTTTCACTATCGGACCAAAATTAAACCCTTTTAAACCAAATACTGTAAAACCATTGACACATTACATAATACACAATACAACCAAGAACCCAATCAGCATTCACAATAAATTAAATAGACTAACAAAGCATCCATACAAACGGTGTGTTCGGGAGAGCTAACTAAATTTAAAGAGGAGAGGATTCCCGATGCTCAAACGGTCGAGAGCAAATGGCCCGTGACAATTTAGTGCGGCGCCCGATCCACGGTCTGAGATTCGATGCCATACTCCTACCAGACAGGGTTTCGAAGGATCAAAGGTTATTTCTTTATAGGGTTTTAGAAGTTTTATTATGACAGTGTACTTTGACAAAGCATCCGCCTTTTCGTATATGTTCGTTTAAGAAAATGAACTAATCATGATCGGTATTAATTGAATATGGAGGAGATTTTGTTTGTTGCACTCATGTTTTCATAGTGAAATGTGGATAATAATACATATATTCGTTAAGTTTTTGCATTGTAAACGATAGCAGGTTATCTAATATTATTGTTTCCAGGCATAACCATATAAAAATTGATTTCCAACGTGTGTTAAACTTAACGTCTACGACTAGTAAAATAAGCGTCCTCCAGCTAGATTCCGGACATTGGATTGCCTCTGCAATTTTACTTCTGGTGTTCGTTGAATAACTATTACAAGAAGCTCAATTTAAGAGCACGTAAAGGTGTTCCATTCAATATTGTAGGAAGAGAACTAAAGTTTTAGTGAGATACCTAAATTATATAAAATATATCGCCTTAGGATCAATAAAGTATAACGATAATTAGGAACGAATCTTTAAAATTTTGTACCAAATTTGCTCGTATATGTAGTCAAGAGAATGAATGCTTAGTAAAATAATATTCTTTGGCATGCTTAGAATCTCGGGTTTCACCGTCGGGGATTTACGAATACGTATCAGATTTAAAAACATGTGTTTCAATTTAGCCATTTTGTGCCTCTGCCAAGGTAAACAAAGTTATATAGTTCATAGACAACAGTTGTGAATGTTATTAGTATGCAAAACAAAAATGCAACAATGAAAAAGTAAATTACCAAAAAGGTTTTTATAAAACGAAAACACTTTGGAGCTAAAAGTTCCACTTAAATAATTTTTGTTTGCCATACAAAAACAAAACTAATAAAACGCAACGATTCGTTAATATTGTCAGGCAAAAGTTCTCCCTTGCATCGAAATAAAACAAAATGAAATTGTCACTAGAATTCAAGTGGGAAACTCTCAAACAATCAAATTAAAGGATTGCCGTTCAAGAGGTTGTTTTACGAAATTTTTATCGCCAGTTTTTGCGAAATGAGTCTTTATAAATATAGAGGTAAAGATCAGAACGGCTTGGGTATCTGCAGGCGTTTTGGGGACAAAACAATATGGTGGGCGCTGCAATAATTGCTCCAATTTGCGTGAGAAGCGTCGCTAGCGATTGCTAATGATGTGCTCCTTACAATATCCTTCAGGGACGCTTAATTGCAGGTCCCTTTTCTAAGAAGGCGAGCAGATGACGAACAATTGACAGTTCGTTGAAAAATGTCGGAGACAAATTGTCAAATGGTTTCGAAAAGGAGCTAAATAAGGTGATTAAGGTAATTGTGGGGTCACGTGTTGACTCAAAATCGTGTTTACTTCTAATCCAAAAAAAATTTGTGACTTAATAATATAGTTTACGTCATTATCGACTACATAAAAAGAAACATAATAAGTTGCAGTTATAATACCATTATTTCCAACAAAAGTGAAGAAACAAAACACGTATAAAGCTGTCTCATCAAATAAAAACATCGCTTAGATACCTCAAAATTGACATAAATAAGAAACCAATTCGGTTGTTGGAACTCCGAAAGAAACTGGAGCTACTTGCGTATTCTTCAAAGGAGGAATATTCGAAAGAATTAAGTTTGGAACCAACAAAATATTGGCTGACAAGATTATTTGGAACAAATAAGGTGTAATTTGGGACTGACAGGAGATTGGAGCAAGGTTCCTGCGGATTGGCGGGGTACCATGACTCGATTTATTCCATTCTCAATGAAGAAAGTTTGAGTTTGTATAAAACAAATTACTTTGACTTTGAGTTCTTTAATAACATTGAGTGCTGACTATCTGCTCAACGCGTGGGTTCGAGGTGGCCATAGAATGACTACCTCTGTAATTGCGGACATGGAAACTTGAACCTCTGAAAACTATACTATGGTTGTGAACGTTTTGTTTCCTTTAATGTCGTGACTCACTATTTTTGATGACCTGCTCCCTCTTTTTCCAAACTTCTGATATATTTAATCGTAATATATGGTGTTTACGTATAACTTGTTTGTCCAATAATCAAAATAAACATATAGATTCATGGATGAAAGACTAATATGATGATATTAATAAAAATTTATTACCATATTCATGGCTAATAACCATAGTAGCCCCCTTTCGAGTTTGCAAGTTACTTCCCCCGCCAGGAATGGGGAGGGTGGTTATCTGAACTTAATCAGTAGAAAACTTTCAGTCATCGAGTGCCCGAGGACCTCGCAGGAGATTTCTAAGTTATCTTATTTGTATACACAGGCCTGGCTCAACTCGCTCTTACTAGGATATCTACTTGTACTTTTCCCCTTTTATACACTAGATGGCGCCTCTTGTGAACTAAAGCTTGATTTTGATTGCTATTTAGCGTACTTATTAGTACGTCTATATCAATCATTAGGTACGTTAATAAATGTACGTTTATCTGTTATGTAATAATAGGTATGTTGGACAAATTCAACTCTGTTTTTTTCCGTGAAAGATAAGTAGTGTTCGAGTATGTTATGTTTATAGGTAAACAAAACAGAGCACCTAATGTGATCTAGACTTCTGTTATATCCAATAATGAGTTGGCAAAGTATTCTAACTCGACAAGTCGTAACGCAGTTGATTGATTTCTTTGATTAGTTCTCGACATTGTTCGGAGGAAAGTTTAGATATTAATAAGCTAAACGAATAGGGCACTTTGCGATGATTGAGATTACTGGATAACATGACGACAAGAACTAAAGCTACAATACTAAAGTTACGTGTTCTAATGTTTTTAAATCTTATATACTTGCTTAATATAACGAATTTAAACCATTATTTTCAATATCGAAAGTCAACTCGACCCTCAAGAAAGAAGTAAGCAAAAACTAAATAAAATTCGACTCAAGACAGAGAACAATGAAATCCTCGACTCCAGACTGAGCTGAGAGAAAAGAACCGAATCCCTTAAGACCAGTCAGATCACTAACAATTATTATTTTGAAAAGCTAAGTCTTGAAGACAAAACCGATTGAGACGAGCTCTCAATAAGAAAGGCGAGGGAGGAGAAAATAGGACAAAAAACGCTCTGACTACGCTCGTTAGTTGTTAATAATCAATGCCGGATGCGGGGTGAAGGAGTAAATAAAAACAGGAGACGCTTAATAGGAAAGTTCAAGGAATCGCCAAGACGAGGAATTATCTCAGATTTAATGATACTGCAATGATAGTGCTATTGTCTCTTTTGAGATTGATGGAGTTGGAGCTATGTACATTGTGGTACTTTTCATTACAGTTGTATATATGTAGAATAATAGGTGATTACTTCGTTACTGTTAGTAGTATAATAAAATAGAAGTATATAATACAAAACATGTGTGCATGCGTTTATATTATTAGGAAACCGAACGCATAGTCTATTTAACGTTTTAAATAGATAATTACGGAAATGTTTATTATAATATGCAAAAAATACGCGTCAATTTTTGGTAAACCTTTTAAAATAATCATGTAGAGAATAAATATTCCAATGGAGATTACAAGAAAATACAGTTTTAAAGATTCTTTGTTTCTTAGATATTTGATTTGCTAGCTTCCGATCAACATAATGAAGTTATCTGTTAATTATTTATTTCCCCTTCAAAAGAAATGGTCTCTCAATAAATTGTACGACAACGGGGTTTGAAAAGAGAATTCTTAGAGAAGATTGTAAAAAATTTATTAGACACTTAATTTCTTTTCACTTTGCACCCTTTTCGCTGAGACGAAGGTAGGTATTTCAAGGGCAGCTGACGTAGAAAGGTAATTACATGAATTAGCCGAACAATTCTTTAGGACTAATGTACCTTTTCTATTGAATAAAACAACGTTATTTTATAACTTCATTAAATTAAATTTCTTCACCTTTTAGTACATTTAGCCAGTTGTTTGACGAAAAATATTTAGGTAAACTAAATACATATCAAGAACCAACCCGCTGATTCATTTATACAAATCCCAGAGCAAGGAACAAGCCATATTCCCATCTATTGCATCGCGAACAGCGGTCAATAAGCGCAAAACACGAAGCGAGTCACCGACCCAGCGCTGTTACAGTACAATAATATTATTCTATCAAAAGTTGCAAATGAATTCGCCGAGATCGCCCCGGGCCCCGTCCGAAGTTGCCAAGATAAACGAGCAACTTTCGCTCGGACTTGCCGATGCTCTCTTCGTGGATGTTTCTGCTGCTTTTTTATAGATGTCTCTCTCAGTACAAACGAACCTAGGACTAGTTAGATCTGTAGCGCAGACGTAAAGGATTTTAAAGTAATGAGACGGAATCGAATTAATAATTGTCTGTGGTTAAAGGTTATTCATTCGGATTCAATAGCCTGAACCTATCAAGAAGGATAGGTATGGTTTTGTTCTAAGCATACAGTAACTTAGTTTAAATAATTGAACGTATGACAGCTATGGATATTGTTGTTTATACTTTAATACTATAAGAAATGAAATGATTCATATACTTAAGCTTTCCCCAAACGTATAACAATATCATATCAATACGCAAATAAATATTAAACATTCGCCAAACCCGAGACGAAAACACTTACAAATAAAAACCCTTTTAAGCCGTATTGTTACCCAAGGCGGAATATTCCGTAACAAGTAATTTTTCATCTCAGTTCCGGAGTCTGCTGTGAAATAGATCTTTGTGGAAGGGCTCTCGAAAAACGCCTATCATAGCCCATTGTTCACTTACAACAACGCCTTCGAAGTGTTATGAAACAGGCTGGATGAGTCGAGGATTTTGTCTCCCTTTAGAAAAGAATGGGGGTTCAAGATGCAATAGTGAAAGATGAAAGGTTAAGATATTATATGGTTAGATTTCCCATGTTTGAAAGCCGTAAATAAACGTAGATAACTTTATCATTACGAAACACTGGCGTATTTATATACATTATAATATATATAAATTGTACGGTTCACTACCTATCACGTTGAGTGCTGTCTATCTAGTGATGCGCGGGCTTCGAATGACCCATACCTAACATGCCTTCGAAATATCGGAGATGGGCATTCAAGCCTCTGACTACCCCGCCATAATAAAAAAGGGAGTGTGTACACACAAGTCGTGAAGCGTATGTATGTATTATTTATTTAATATTTCGACAATGTTTCACAAACTTTCATTACACCAATTCTAACATTTTCATACATTTAAGTAATTCTACATTTAATCCGGCAGAATGTTCCTGAAAGTTCGTTATAACAAGCTCCAATATTAGCTCTCGAAAGTTTGCCGTTCGACAGGCCCAACAAATATTTTTGACTTAGCACGCTCACTCGACCGGTGTAATTGATTGACTAACATGAAGGCTCTTTGGATTCTAAAGCCTTCGAAGGTTTGAAATAAAAATGTTTAAAGGCTATGGAAGTATTTGGCTGAAAGGATCTTTTGAGTTTAACATGAAATGAGAATTTATTATGTTTACATTTTTTTTTATTCATGCATTTTAATAATGGCTATTTTTATTTGTTTCTCATACATACATATTTTCTTTATGTGATATAATATCCAAAACTAACTAGATTAAGTAAATAAATGGAGCCTTTATACTTTATAATACATATAGATCGAGTTATATATTCGAGTCCAGAATAATAGACTAAAAGAATATACAATTTAAAACTTTAAGCACATTCAACTTATTCAAACATACTCTCTTATAACCCAGCAACCTACATCCCCGCAATCAGCCCTAACAAACCCAAACGCGCGTAACTTTGACAAGTCAAAAACGTCACTGCGAAACTTTGACAGCCAGATGACATTTCACGAGAAGTCCTAATGACGTTATTATAAATGGTTAATCACCGCGTCGAGGCGACGTTTCATTAGATCACTATCTAGTTTGCAGCCCCAAGTTGCTGGAAACTTTATAAAGGCGCGCAAACAGCAAACTCGGAGAATCACTCTTAACTCGGCTCTAACTCGTAAACAATCGACGCTTACGCTCACGAGCGGGTGCAGAGGCTGGCTTAGCATAGGTCTGGGCCATACGCGTAACCATCACAACTCGTGAGATCAAATGTACTAGAAAGCAACCTTACGGTAGTTGTCCAATATAATGTTGAAGCCAATTCACTGCGGCAGTAATGATAATTTGCCCAGTAGAAATAAGACTATCAGTTATAATTAGACATGGTAAAATTGATTATGATTTACTTTATATATTATTTATATTTCTAAACGTGGACGCATATATTTTTAGTCAGGAACCCTGAAGCTGTCTGATAGCCGCTCACAGTATGCATGGTGGTATACAGAAATACCTAATCAATGTATAGTTTTGAATCATAACATTACAAACACTTTATTTTTTGCTGGTACGGTAAACGTACACCTGCCAATCACTCAAAGGGACAAGTAGTGTTTTATCTCACCGAGTAAAGGCATGACTGTTACCTATACTAAAGGTACTACTAAATTCATAAAGTACGCTTTAGACTATCCTGGTGGTAGTGCTACGCCCGAAGACAGACGGATCCTCGCTCGGTTACACCCGAATCTTCCATCAGCGAATAGTTGTCGAAATTTCCTGTTGCTAAGCAACGAAATATGAATAGCAAGAAACTGCTCCGGCGCGAACAATGCGCGCTCATGCCTCATCAATTCAACGCTGATTATTACTGATTTACTGTCTAGTTGGATGTTCAACTAAATCCGAATGAGCTATATTACTTAATTTACTTGGTTTATACAATAACTTAAATAGTTCTCTAATTCGATTCCCCATTCAACATATTCGGAAAAGTGTAAGGAAAGATGATGTGAAAAAGGTTGCTGTCAGTGGCTGGCTGAGGGCCATGAGTGATCGTATTTTGTTGCGTACAATTAGGGAGGCTTTTGTCCAGCAGTGAACTACAATAGGCTGACTGATTTCAACATTTATGCACACAAACATGCACACTCTTAAATTTCATACAATAGCCTAACAATAAATAGTTAATCCAATTTAGTTACTTTACTTTCCAGGACCAAAACTGACAGAATTTTTAAATTCTAAATTAAGGCATAAGAAAAACGCACCATAGTATAAGGTTATATTATAATCAGTTCATATTTTATCTACGTCTTAGCTTAAACTATTGGCTTAAACAATATTCGCAGTAGGATTTTGAACCTAGAACATTGTTGCATGTAGTATTAGACTTATTAAAGCATAAGCTAGACTTACGTTCGTGATCTGCTCTGTCGTAGGTGGATCTCAGCATGCCTGCGGACAAACAAATAAACAATGTTAGACACATTCCGCGACCGTACAGTAGATTAATGGGTAACGATTAATCATGCGAGTGGTCATAGATTCAGAGAAACTGGTATTTAATATAATGCTCACTAGCTGTCTTTTTTCTTGGTATATCTTTTGGGTACAGAGTTACTACGGGTAAATGGTTATTGGGCGATTAACTAGTGTCTCTTGCCTGTTACCAATATTTCATTTAAAACCATGATAACCCTGAGATTTATGTAACTAAAGTTGTGTAAGTGTAACTGTAAGATTATAAAAATAATGATTTCTAGACTAATACAGCGAGAGACATTCAAAATTCATACGAAGCATTGCTATTCATATTTATCTAACCTAAAGAAGATTGTAATCGTAGATAGTTAAATTTTCCAGGACTTTTTAGTACTAAACATAACTTAATAAAAGTTTCAATTTACGCATCTAATTGAATCAAGTCTTTGGTACTTTGCTACCTTAATCAAAATAGCGCTTTGTTCTTACAAAGTAATGATTACGTTTTACGACCTTAGTACAACAGAGCTGTAAGCTTTATCAACGGAGAGTTGTTATTCTATTTTGTTCCCGTTTATGACTTTCTACTAAAGAGCATCTGCAGTCAGAATCAATCTCCTTGATTTGTTTACTATTAGCCAATAAAAGCCGTAGCAACTGGAAAGAGGTAGTAAATTAGCTTGTCACATAAAAACCGAGTGGGGACAACACGCGTGTGGCCATCAAATGATTTGTTTGTTTAGAGCCGAATAGGAAGTTGAATGGCGCGATTGTTGAGACACTGCCTTAAAGCTTGGATACACTAAAACTGGAGCGTTTGCGGGGAAAAGAATCAATGATTTGTAAGTGCGTCACATCCGTTTAAACTATGAGGTAGTGAGATGATGCCTGCTTATATTTTCTGAATCTGCCAAACTTACAAACTATGTAGGTTCCTAGAAACTCACACACTTCGCATGCATTTTTTCTATTAAAGCTGTACCGATAAGTCTTAAGAAGTCACCATCAAACTAAGGGTATAGGTATGATATAAATTAACAATCTTGAAAGTTATGCTGTGCTATGCCATAGTTTTCGTCTAAAACAGTTGAATAAAATACATTAATATCTACGTCACGATATACGCTGATAAAATCGCTCACTCTACGCGTTGTGTACACGACAGCCTTGAGATTGATTTGTGTTAATTACCAGAACAGAGCTGCAGGTTCATTGAATTATTTCGTTAGAGCTGTTAGTGTGTAGCTCATTAGCAGTGATACTGGGAATGGTGTGAATTAGCGCACAACCAGATATAGCACGAAATCGGAATAAAACTTTTGGTTTTTTTTCCATGTATGGACATGTAGTGTGAGGAATAACTTGTAAACTGACAGATGGTATAATAGCTCTATTCGACGTAAAACGAAAAGATAAATGAGAAAATTAGGTTATCCAAAGTTAAAAAAAACAAAGGCATACGCGTTCACGACCTTTAACCCTTGGTTAGTCAGAGGTTCAGGTTTCCAATTGCGATTGCGCAGGTAGTAATTCTATGGCCACTTCGAACCCACGTGTTGACCAGATAGTCAGTACTCAATGTTACAAGTTAAACAATGTAGTTTTATAGATATTACTGCTAACCTAACTATTACGTATCTATTGGAATGACATATCTATAAGATATCTTCATGGACTATTCCTAACACCGTCGTCTGGAATTATAAGAGAAATCCTAGATAAAAAGATTCAGCAAATTAAATGTAACTTAGAAAATCTCGAAGCACTATAAAACAGGATTGAGAATTTCAATTTCAATGGGACGTGACTTATCCGGGGAGGGCTTTGCTGAGTCAATGAATAATATCGGGAAAGAGAGGATTTTAGGACTGTGTATTGTCTTAGGGAATCTATCTAGGTTCGATATCTATTTGTTAAGTTTCAAGCACTTTTAGAGGCAGATATACTCAGAGTGATTAGTGTATGTAATCGACGAGTGTGTATGGATATGAATGAAGTGAAAGTTAATTAGGATCGAGAGAAAAAATGGATTAGTGATCTGTGACTGCCTCTTAATAATGCAGCGTGCTTAATATGTGTGTATTTGTATCCCAACTACTATTGACATACAAATTCACGTTCTTACCATTTTACTATATTGCTCGGCTCATTTAACAACTACTGTGTAATAAATATAAGGTGTAAAATAGACTTAAAATGACAATCAACTTATAACATTAAAGGATATACGGAGTCTCCATAACTGTCAACAAAATTCTTATATTCTTGAAAGGGACATAAGAATGACGTTTATCTTAGAAAGGAACAAACAAAGGAAGACGTCGTGACTCCAAATCGTGATTGGGAGCACGTGGACGTTTTTGATGACCGTGTATCCGTAGCATTATCATTGTGTCATACTAATTTTTGGATCCAGTCGTCTATGGTTTGTATAGAATATATACGTCTATGGTTTGTCATGTAAGAAAGCATTTCAGTTGAAGATGAAAATACAAATATTTATTATCTTTAGAATATTTATTCCATTGTGATGCCAAACTAGCTAAATATGTTCGCTTTGGGATAACATTTGGATGCTCAACAGTAACGAAAACGGAAGAAAAGATATTGGAGCCTCGACTTCGTTTTCGTTATCGTTACCATGGCGTTTGAATAACAAGAAGTGCAGCCATGGCATCAGCGTTTGTACTTGCGCCGACATAACCTTAGTGGTGAATGGCATATGAAAAAAAAATGGAACAGTATTATAGGAGCCCTATACTATTCTATAGATGACATAGTCATAATATGAAATGAGACCTGTATTGCCTGTCAACAAAGTCAGCAGCTCAGTGTACGTTCGCTGACGTAATCTTCATGGTTAAATGGCTAGAATTTAAGAAAAGTCTACATTGCCTTTAGAATTGTAAGCAAATAAATATGATGATCGATACTCGCTCAATATTTGATGAAAATCAAAATCTTGGTCGGAACGTGAACAAAATGACTAACTAAAGAGTGGACTATATTACTAGGAAAGCCAATGGACAATAGTAATCACTCACCAAAGCTTAGGAAGAAACAAGTTATAAAGTTTTTTAAACTTTTCTTTAGACTCTTACATCAATTCAGTTAGGCAGATACTTGTGTTCAGTTCTCCCATACTTACAGGAGTGTAGCGATACAAAAGCCAATATATCAGGAGCTTAATGTGCATGGAGCCATTATAGGCCGAACGGTTTGTTTGTCTAATGCCATTTAAGGCACTAGCATTGTGTTTGCTTAAGGCTAGACCTTAAATATATGGAAAGGGGTACGCATAGCCTAATACTGCAGTAGTTATTATCTATTGCGAATAGTAATTATACGTACACATCACGTTTGATTCCCTGAGGGGTAGGCAGAGATCATGGAACCCCATCTGTCTCGATCCACTTCATTGACACTCATATACCTGCTTATACACACTCGGTTATAGGTACTTTTAACGTCACTCTTTTTTAATATGGTGTCTAAGTAATTGTCATATATCTTATTGTATATAATTATACATAAATCTAGAATAGTTGTATTTATATTGGAATAAATAAATGAGAGTAGTGATTTGTACATAAAACAATATATGGTGTTATAATGATTAATAGTTAACCTAGTGCTTCGTTACATATAGGTAAATATATATTTCGTTCCAATACCTAAATATCATATCAGTATAACTGTACTTCAATTCATTTAGTTATCTAAGGATTAATGCAACAGTCGGAAATAGAATCTAGAACATCTTAGTTCGCGTTCTTGATTTTTCAAAATCATCTTTTTTAATTGTTAATCAAAAAATACTTAGCAATATATAATAGTAATTAGTAAAAGCCCTTTAAGCTAACTTCTCAATGTTGAGTTCAAATCAAGTCAGACCACACACAAAATGTTAATCAATTTGTAATTAAGTTAGGTTTCACAACATCTTAAGTTGAGAATTGTGTTTACATAGGCCATTAAATAATTTAATTAACGATTTAAAGAAACCCGACACGATTAAGCGATTCAATGAGATTATTTACCGTTTATGATTACAATACTACATTTCGGTATTGTTTATTGATCAATTTAATTGGTATTCACGTCTATATAGTATAACATTAATAGGAAGCCTATTTCTCGGAATAGGCAGTAATCAGCGCCCGATCAAATCAGAGAGCATACTGTTTCCAATTACCGTATTACTTACAATACTCTTAATCGCATATTACGACGCACAAGACTATTAGATACGTTTTGTATAATATATAAGTAACACACACACTACAGTAACTTATACTTTATTCTTGTTAGAATGTTGTAAAATGCGTCTTAGAAGTTAGGGTAGCCATTAGTTTAAAGATTACATAATATTAAGCCTCCTCTTTGGAGGATAAAGAGGGTTGTCTCGATAAAAATCGCAATCACTCACACCTTATTTGGTGTATTAATTAACAGCACTTACGCTGGTTACGCCATCTGTCCGCGGCTTCGTTAATAGGTTTTACAAATAAGTTAAAAATGGCCGGCCGAGCATTTCGATTAAAAGCTCAAGATAAAAGTTCTGATTGACTTTTTAATTTGTGTCCATGAATTTTTATTGGCCTGTTTGTTGGAGATACAGATGACACGTTCGATTCCTGATATCGCCAGCGAATACTATGTCTTGTGTAATTAAATTCATAGAATGTTCATTTAAAATCACTTGGTATAGTATGAAACTCAACTTAAGTTGAAAATGAAGCGTTTTAGGAACTCGTGACATACAGATCGAGGCTGTGACAATAATTATAATCCCAAATACGCACGGAATCAAAACAAAGGTTTTTTAATCGACTTATTACTAAGCTATAAGCTACTCAGCAATTAAAGAGGAATAAATGAAACCAGTTATTAAAATCCAATGAATTTATAATTAAACAACGATGGGTGTCGTAAATAAATTTCTTTCGAAATCGGCTTGCAGGGCGTTTGTATGCAACTTGCCAAAAATGAATGAGAAAGTTGTATTGCATTTTGTTTATGATAATAAAATGTAGTTTTGCAATGGCGGCGGACACGAACCTTCTTTTAGGTATAACCTCTTTGAGTTTTATGGGCTTGTTCAATTTTAAAACACATTTATTGAGCACTTGGATTTTATGACAATATCGGTGGAGTTGCAACTGATCATATATTTATTGGTTTGTTTTTAAGTTCGGAACAAGTATTAAGTCGTGTAGTCCATTTACAGAACTTTTATTTCATAATACAACATAAGTTTCTTTATTGTCATCTTATCCCATTATCTTTTAACATAATCATAAAAAATGTGCTGTTGAATTATGACAGTTTCATAATTAATATTTTTTACTATTCATTCCATTTTGCTTGTACTAAAAGATCATTAGCGACAAACATTTTAATTGTTAAAATCAAATTCTATTTTTTATAATTACATATTATATTTCTTTATAAGTTTAAGTTCTATGTTAATAACATAATGCTTTAGATATTTTCATTCTTATCGATAAACTTAAAAGAAGTCGTGCTTCTAGGTGTAAATATATTTTTGTTATTAATGTCTGTATTTCATCATCTTTTCTTATCCGCCCTTGTTTAATTATAATTCTCAATTATGGAAATGCATAAAAGTATTATGTAAATGACTTCTTAGAACAATAACAGTTAAAGTTTTACAAAACATAAGTTCATATAAAAGTGCTTATGAAAGCAAAAATGTGTTTTGTATAACAAAACTTACGTAAACCTCTAACTCCTCCATATATTACGCGTGAACTACAGCCTAACATTTCCTTACGACCGCATTTATCGCTTGACTTTCGCCATAATGTCCGCCATTACACATCTCGCCCCGAAACCGCGCCCAAACATTTCATTTAGTGACAGATCAAGAAGCGCGCGTCTCGAGCTGTCAGCGTCTATGATTTATGGTTTTGCTTTTTTCTTAGCGAAGGAGGCTCGTTACCAAAGAGGTTTATGTACGGACGGCCAAATCCGAGCGGATATTACGACGCTAGATTAGAATCTCTCGGAACCCTTTAGTTTGATGGCGACAGTCCTAAGCAGTTTTTTGCTTGCTCACAAAAAATAGAGATTGGATAGGGTAACAGATTTTTTTGTTTTTACATTAAAGGCTCTTGGCATCTAGCGTTATCATATATGACCATAAGTCCCTAATAAAATGTGGTGAGAATAATGATATACATTACTGTTTACTATTATAAATTAGTACGAACTATTAAATTTGATATGATTGTTGCTATCTAAACTTAACGAACTTCATATGAAATTAAACTCCACAAAAAGAATACGTTTTAAAAATAACTCATAACATACAAGACAAGTTGACTCAAAAAGGCAAAATAAAAATAGAGCAAAACCCTTATTCAAGTCAAGGGAGAATGCGCAAAACACTCGCTAATTTGTAATGCAAAACCATCTGTTTTGCACTCAATCATCGGAGCCTGCACCTCCAAAAGCAGTAATGTCTCTTAAGCAACTGTCCTTTAAGGGAAAGAAAAATGTATTATTTACACAAGACGCTACCACTACTCATTATACCATAATAGATAGAATACTTGTATTTACTTATGTAGTTAAAAGTGATAATAATATATTTAAAAATATAATAATGTGTCTTGTCTTTGCGGCATGAAAATAACAGGAAGATAGTCCAAGTTTCCAATTGCTTAAGGCGTAGCTTCAATGGTCTTTTTGATATTGTTGAAGACAGCTGATTGCCTTATTAGGAACGTGGATCGACAGAAAATGAGTGGTTTTGTATGGTTAAATTTCATATAAGTAAATATTAAAAGTAGTACCAGTATTAACTTGATTGTAACCAGCGGCATCTTTAAAGGAAATAAAGAAGTGTATGCGCCTATGGAATTTTGGTGGATAATTGTTGAATGCTTATTTAATATCATTGTACTTTTGTGTACTGATATATACACATAAAATTCTCATATATTAATGAATTACATAGAATCAATTATAAACTTTAAATGGACGTTTTATGTTTAAAGCTGTGTCTGACCCTTTTCAGACTTATTGGGTGGTATCTTAAGTTCATGTCATTCCCCATTTCGTATATTCTTATAGCCCTATAGCCCTCAGTAAGTAATACCATATAAAACAGATCTAAAAAGGGAATAAAAATCCCAAGAATGCGTCTCCATACATATTTGATAATACCGGTACAGGTCGGTCCATTTAGCGGGTATCATTGTGAGCTCTTACGGGTGTCCAATGTCCTTATAAGGGCTAACATGCAACCGCAGTTCGGTCTAAATGGGTGTGCAGACCAAATATGACTAGCGAAGAACCGGTCGAGGTCGCTTGCGTTGTATCGGCTTATTATGCTACCAAGTTAAGTTGAGGGCGCCACTGTCTTTGAACTGGTAGCAGCAAATATGTTGAGGAAGAAATTTAGATTAGGTTATATTGAAGTGTATATATGACGTTAGATTAGGAATTAACTGTAACAGTAAGGAGTAAAGCCATGATAGATATATGGAATTGTCAAATAATGGCTAAGAATTAATAATATTTAATCTCATGGAATATGAGCTTCAGCTATCAACAATAAATGACCTAAGTAAGTATGAACATAGTACATGGACTTAAAAGGCTTCATGTTTTAATGATAAGAAAAAGTAAACGCCTTAATTAAATATAAAACAAAGAATATAGTTATACAAAAGGAATGAACCTCACGTTTAGTTCCTTAAACATGAACAATAAACATAAAGTGGTAGCATTCCCAGTAAATTGTGGAAATAAAAACGTATAAACTTTTTTGTTATATCCCTTTAAGGAGGTCGGTTTTGAAACAATACTTTTTGTCGTGACCTTTTTGGGTCTCTCCCTTTTTGGTCAAATTAAGTTTGAGATAAAAAGTTGCCAGATTTATTACTGCTGAAGCATCTGTGACGTCATGAATTTGTTTTACTGCTTCAAGAAAATACACTATGCTTACAAACTATGTAATTGTAGCTTTACATACAATTTTGGTATATTTTTACTACTTAGGATAGTCTTAAGTTAGTGTTTTACCGACAATCTATATAATATGTAATATCTGACTACACCTGTGTAGAAAAACGGGCGATAATTTCATGCATTCTTAGAGATCCCGCCACATAAGGTGGCAGTTGGAGGCGTCGCCACAGTCGCGTAATTCAGTGTTACCAGTAAACACGCCAAAACTAGCACTCACTGTGCCATACGGCTCGATACATTATAGGTTTCATTTGTAACGGTCTTTGGTTGCAGAGCTATAAACTCAAATAAAACAAATTAATATATCAAAGTCAAAATATGTTTATTTAAAATAGGCCCTATCACAAGCTCTGTTTGAATGTTATCTTATGATCTAAGTATAAGAACAATAAAGGCGTGTTTACTGGCAACAGTGAATTATGCAACTGCGGCGACGCCTCCATCTGCCATAATATATTCAAAATTATAAATATCACAAGCTCTCTTTGAAAGTTATCTTATGATCTAAGTATAAATTAAAAAAAACTATTTCAAACATGGCACTGAGCATTGTCTTTACATATTTTTTACCGAGGTTAGATCAGCGGAGACCCTAGCTTGGAGAAGAACTAACAAGAAACTCCGGAAATCAATTTATTATAATCACCCTTAACAAACATAAAAATTACAAAGAGTGGGCAAAAAACACAACGCTGGTAATACTAAATTTACCTTTCATACAAAATAACACGCAATGGCGGAAACGTCAAATTTAGTTCCAAGTTTGGCTACTGCCAATTTATGTGTCGGGATCTCTAGAGTACCCGCCACATAAGGTGGCAGTAGCCAAACTTGGAACTAAATTTGACGTTTCCGCCATTGCGTGTTATTTTGTATGAAAGGTAAATTTAGTATTACCAGCGTTGTGTTTTTTGCCCACTCTTTGTAATTTTTATGTTTGTTAAGGGTGATTATAATAAATTGATTTCTGGAGTTTCTTGTTAGTTCTTCTCCAAGGGTCTCCGCTGAACTTCTTCTTCTCAATCGTTACGCTCTTATCAGAGCGGTCGTGGTCTTCATGACGTGGCATCTTGAGCAGCCGAAATGGTTGGTGAACTAACCTCGGTAAAAATATGTAAAGACAATGCTCAGTGCCATGTTTGAAATAGTTTTTTTACATACATACATACACATCACGCCTGATTCCCTGTAGAGGGGTAGGCAGAGATCACGGATCCCCATTTGTCCCGATCCTGACAGACCACTTTCGCTTCATTGACATTCATACATTCTCTAATACACTCTCGGCGGTTATAGGTACTCCTAACGTCACCTTTTTTCAATATAGCGTCTATCTGACTGTTACATATATGTCTTATTAGGCCGGCCCCTACGTAACCGCCCTTCCACTTCACTCATATATATTCCTTTTGTCAATATATAGTTTTTTTAATTTGTACTTAGATCATAAAATAACTTTCAAAGAGAGCTTATGATAGGGCCTATTTTGAATAAAAATATTTTGACTTTTGACTTTGGTATATTAATTTGTTTTATTTGAGTTTATAGCTCTGCAACCAAAGATCGTTACAAATGAAACCTCAATATAATGTATCGAGCCGTATGGCACAGTGAGTGCTAGTTTTGGCGTGTTTACTGGCAACACTGGATTACGCGACTGTGGCGTCGCCTCCAACTGCCACCTTATGTGGCGGGTACTCTACGCTTGTACGCTAGAGATCCCGCCATATAAATTGGCAGTTGGGGACGTCGCCACAGTCGCGTAATTCAGTGTTACTAGTAAACTTGCCAAAATTAGCACTCACTGTGCCATACGGCTCGATACATTATAGGTTTCATTTGTAACGGTCTTTGGTTGCAGAGCTATAAACTCAAATAAAACAAATTAATATATCAAAGTCAAAATATGTTAATTAAACTATTTCAAACATGATGAATAATTAACGGAACTTATCCTTCTTATTATATATTACATATATTATGTGTTCCGTCACTCTGTCCGCAATAGACCGTTTAGTCTGTCCGACGTAGGATTTCCCACAGCTACAATCAATCTTATACCCACCCTTATATCTTGTATCATGAGTATAAATCGCGAATCTCTTAAAACTATTATTTCAAACATGGCACTGAGCATTGTCTTTACATATTTTTTACCGAGGTTAGATCAGCGGAGACCCTAACTTGGAGAAGAACTAACAAGAAACTCCGGAAAACAATTTATTATAATCACCCTTAACAAACATAAAAATTACAAAGAGTGGGCAAAAAACACAACGCTGGTAATACTTAATTTACCTTTCATACAAAATAACACGCAATGGCGGAAACGTCAAATTTTGTTCCAAGTTTGGCTACTGCCAATTTATGTGGCGGGATCTCTAGAAATACTTACTCCGTAGTACCTTTGCTAACTTAACTACTAACAACCCAATGAATGTGACGGTGTGTGTTATGTAAAAAACATCATTTTTATTACATACAATGAAAACCAATCACTGCTCTATAGGGCTGTAAACGGACGTGATCAGTAGGTAACAAGGTACAAGCCACTTTATTAATGCTTCCTTTTTATTTTTTTATACAGTAATAGACGTAGAGCCTGATCCAAGATTTAAATGCACATGTGGTAACATAGACTGTGGCCCATTTTGTAGAGGAAAAATGCACAGTCGCAAAGTGGCAACCGAGGTCAGAAAATAATTTAAGGCAATGCGTTGGTCACACTGGAAAGGCAGTGAATTTCCTTCAACATGACGATTAAAAATTTTAATTTATTTATAATTCAATAAATTATATCTTAGTTTAACTTATATTTTTCTTCTCTATTTCTTTACCTTATTGTTACTTTTTTCTCTTTATTCAAATAAACTTATTATTTTATTCGTGTTTATTATTATTGTTTTATTTCATACTTTTATTTCAAAGTTTTATTTCACCTACACGTGATGAAACATCATGGAGTAAGAATATTGTAGGATGCAGAACAAAACCCCTAGCTCCTTAGTCGCCTCTTTCGATATGCTGGAACAAACAGCAGCTAGTTAGTATTCTTATTACGTTCGAGTTTCTCCTAGTTTAGCACGGTAATATAGAATATATTATAGATAAACGCCAAAAATTTTGTTTAAAATTGTTATTTCGCGGTCACTCGGATACCTAACGCTAACACCTAGAGATCCCGCCATATGAATTGGCAGTTCGGGGCGTCGCCACAGTCGCGTAATTCAGTGTTACCAGTAAACACGCCAAAACTAGCACTCACTGTGCCATACGGCTCGATACATTATATGTTTCATTTGTCAGTCTTTGGTTGCAGACCTATAAACTCAAATAAAACAAATTAATATATCAAAGTCAAAATATGTTTATTAAACTATTTCAAACATGATTAATAATTAACGGGACTTATCCTTCTTATTATATATTACTATAAAAGGACCAAAAGTAGGTTTTATTAAAAAAAGTCACAACTAAATTACACAATCACTTATTTATAACAAATCAATCTTAAAAATAATTTACAAGATAGGTACTTCTGAATAGGAACTTAGATGATAAAACGCGTGGTAATTACAATTCTCTAGGCACAAAGATAATCAGAAAATGGCTCACGTGACCCTGGATAGGCAAACCGACAGTAGACTTCCCTTCGATGTTGACCTGACGAGCGCCGAGGAGCAAAATGCGTCCCGGCGGTCTCGCACGGGTTTTATAAGAGAGGTCGACTGGCAAGGGGACATGGTGGGGGATTCTGCTTATACGGCCTCTCCTGACGCTGGGGCGTCCTCGACCCTGGCGGCCGTGGAGGTGTCAGTGTGGTCACCGTCGTTGGAGGCAGCAGCATTGGAGGGACCTGCATCCTCGTCGCAGTCCAACAAGGGCATGGACAGGCCCTCTGGCCGTCGGGCTTCTTGGTGGCCATGGTCATCGTCCTCTGGTTCATTATCTGAAGAGTGAGGTAGTTTTGTAGGGACTTTTCAACAATTAACACACTCTCATTCATACCTCCTAACACGCTCAACTTTCATTTAATTCATTCGTCTCAACACCATCATTGTCAACACATTTCATATTAACACAAACATTCATCGCCACATCAAATCAAACCGCATTTTTTTCTTCTTTGTTTTGATGTGAGGCTTGAAGCAACGAAGGCAGCAGCTGGTGGTGCAGGCATTCAGCTTCTGAAACATGGACGCGACACACGCATCCCCCGACTAGCGACACACGCTACGGGCTGTAAGCATCGTGTGGGCCTCACACGACACTTCTATGCGACTTGACGACACACGTCAACGCTTTGTGCGACTTGGCGACGAACGCCAACGCTATGCGACTTGACGACTAACGTCAACGCTGTGCGACTTGACGACTAACGTCAACGCTGTGCGACTTGACGACTAACGTCAACGCTGTGCGACTTGACGACTAACGTCAACGCTGTGCGACTTGACGACTAACGTCAACGCTGTGCGACTTGACGACTAACGTCAACGCGGTGCGACTTGACGACTAACGTCAACGCTGTGCGACTTGACGACTAACGTCAACGCTGTGCGACTTGACGACTAACGTCAACGCGGTGCGACTTGACGACTAACGTCAACGCGGTGCGACTTGACGACTAACGTCAACGCTGTGCGACTTGACGACTAACGTCAACGCTGATTCGTCTTATTAAATTACCAGGATATTGCTCGTCGATTTTATTTAGATTTTAAGCAATTAGCAAACAATGGAAAGGGACTCTATTTAGTAAAGTATAGCGAGAAGCAAAAATAAAAGTTTGAAAATCTAATAAAAATAACAACTGATTGGATTGTTTTACGTACAGCATCGAGTATTTACTGAAGGCGTCCACCAAGACAAGAATAAATTTGTAGCCCTCTGACACTGGCAGTGGGCCCAGTGCATCCGCATGCACGGTATGGAACGGCTCTTCAGGTTTCGGCCACGAGGTGATGTTCTGCAGTGGAGCACGCGGGACGCGCTTTTTAGACACGCAGACTAGACAATGTGCTACGTACTTTTTCACAAACTGTCTGAGCCCCGGGAACCAGAAGTGTTTGAGGATCAGGTCCATAGTCTTCTCTACGCCTATGTGTTCGTGCTCATCGTGGAATACACGTAAGCAGCTGAGTCGATGGCCCTTGGGAATGTAGCACAGGAACCGTGGCTCTTCTCCTACAGGTACGTACTTGTAATAGAGGATATCATTCTTGACAACGTACCTGTTTGCATCGAGGTTACCATCTTGAAGTCTCTGCATGAGCTCCTGCGTCTCGTTGTCCGCTGCTTGTGCGATTTGCGCCCAGTTTCGAGGCCTGGAGATCTGGTTCACTGCAAGAGGAGCTGGATTGCGACTTAAGTAGTCAGCGTGTGGCATGAGCACCCCCTTCCTGTACTCAATCGTGAAGTCAAAGTCCTGCAGGTAGATCCACCAGCGCGCCACACGGGGTAGTAAGTCCTTTTTGCGCTCCGTGGACTTAAGCGCATTGCAGTCGGTGACGACAATGAATTTCAAGCCTACAAGGTAATGTCGGAAATGTTGGAGTGCTTTCACGACTGCGAGCGTCTCCAGCTCGTAGGAGTGATATTTGCTTTCAGCTCCTTGGGTCACCTTGCTAAAATATGCCACCACATGTTTTTTTCCATCAGGATGTGTTTGGAGTAAGACGGCGCCGTAACCCACACTACTGGCGTCGGTGTGGACTTCAGTGGGGAGAGCAGGACTGAAGATGGTAAGTACCGGCTCGCTGGTAAGTATTCCTATTAGCTCTCTGCGAATCGACTCATGTTCTGTGGTCCAGTGGAACTCGACACCCTTTTTGGTAAGATGTGCAATCGGCGCAGTCTTAGAAGCATACCCGGCGATATATCTTCGGAAGTAGCCCGCGAGTCCAAGCAGTTGTCGCACCTGCCTTACATTTTGAGGTGGAGCCGTGTTTACTAAGGCCTCAACTTTACGGGGGCTCGGCCGTACCTGACCACCACTTATGACCCTGCCTAGGTATTCTACTTCGCCTACTAAAAATGAACATTTCTTAAGGTTAACCGAGAACCCGGCCTGAGTAAGTGTTTGCAAGACTCTACGCAACAACTCTATCCCGTCACTTATGGTGTTACTCAACAACAAGACGTCATCGACATACACAAGTACATTTCCCCCGTTGATAAGGCTACGCAGTGTATCGTTAATAATGCGCTGATAAACGATTGGTGAATTAGCTAATCCATACGGCATTTTGATGTACTCAAAATGCTCTTCAGGCGTAACGAACCCGGTTAAATGGATACACTCCTCTTTTATTGGGATTTGGTGAAATCCCGTAGCCATATCAAGGCAGGAAAAGTACCTGTAACCACCTAACCTATCGATGTGGTCTTCAATAAGCGGAAGCGGATATCGATCCTTGACTGTAATCCTGTTCAAGGCTCTAAAGTCCACGCAGAGTCTATCGGAACCGTCACGTTTCTTAACTAATATGATCGGGCTTGCGTACTCCGAATCAGATTTTCGAATCACGCCCTTTTCAAGCAAATCATTAGTGATTTCGCGAACCTTCAACTTTTCCTGATAGGAAAGCTTGTATGGCCGATAGACCACTGGTGTGGTGCTCGTGAGTTTAATTTCCATTTGGCCCGTTTTTACAGTGGTAGCTGCTGTACCCGATATCAAAAATTCCGAAAACTGCTCTATTACGGACATCAAAGCTTCGCGATCGTTACCTTCTAAAGGTGTTTGAACGCTAGACAGCTCAGTTGAATTTACAGTGTTCACGGAATTACATTGTTTGTGATCGGATCGCGCAAGGTACTGTTTATCGTTGGTGCGTATGTACATAACGCCGTCACGATTAAGCACATCGGTACCAATTATAATTGGGGCGTTCATACAAGGAGAGGGTACTACAACAAGATCTACTTCTACGGTAAGGTGACTGAACTCAAGGGTGACTGTTACATAAGATGTGGAAACTATTTCTCTATCACTAATACCTTTCAACACGCTACGCCTAGATTTAGGTTGACACGACAAGTATCGGAGAACGTCGGATGATATAAGTGAGACATTGAGTGCACCACTATCAATCAATACGTCAATTGGTATACCGTCTATTACGGCGGTGGTGACGTCATTACTTCTAAAGCGCAACGGGGAATCTGACAAATCTGAGCAGAGGTTGACGTTACGCTGCTGGTGAGGGTTTCGGCCCTCTGATCGCGCCTTAGCAAAGCATTTAGATTCCGTGTGGCCTAACTTCTTACAAAAAGTACATGGAGTACTTGTGTTTGACTGTACGTGAGTACCTATAGAGGTCGATGGACTTTTAGTGTCCGCGATCCTTGGCTTTTTGGAACAATTACGACCTATATGCCCCCGTTGACCGCACTGAAAACACTTAATTTCTGGCTTGTGATTAGGTTTTTGGTGATGCCTTTTACATATGAGAATATTTGATGACGAATCGAACTTGTTACGGCCAGGTTTAGTGTATATGGATAAGAACGACACCAAACTATCGGGAGTGAGATTCGCATTAGCAGCTGCTGCGCGGACTTGCGCATTATCGATGCCCCGAATTACAATAAGAGTACGCAGCTCATCATTAATGCCTTGAATTATTCTTAACCGTAACAGCGTTCGGCGTGCGTACTCAGCATACGTTTGATATTTATCAGACGTTGTGTTCATCGCGTCGAACAATATATTTGCGAAATCTAACTTACTAGGACAAAGCGGCTTAAACTCCCGTTTGAAATTGGACCACGTGCGATCATTCGTGACCCACTCACTAAGCCAAATTCGGGCGTCGCCTTTAAGGCACGACGCCACACGCGAGAGACACTCGTGGTCGCTCCAGCCGTTCGCGTCTCTGGCGCGATCCACCTCCTCGCACCAAGCTTCAATGTTATTAACCGCCGGATCAAAATTTGAAACGAAATAGTGTTGAGACCTCACGGGCTGAACAGTTTTCATGGCCTGTATTAAAGCTTGCGCAAGAGTGGATGCCTCAGAGCCCCTAGCCGCGGATTCTCCCGAACGTAATTGGTAAGACGGCTGTCCCTGATTTAAGCTACTCGGGTGTGATGACGGCCGTGGTTCGTTTCCAAAAGTAGCGGCGGCTCGAGTAGTGCTACTTGCAATCGGTAGTGGACCAGGAGTCCGAGGTTCACTACGATTGGCTTCGCGTACACGAGGCCCTACACGACGTGTCATGCTCCTCGACTTCCTTGACAAACTACGTGAATCGCGGCGGTGAGGACCCTCACGGCGACGTCGACTAGTTCTACGTCGCGACGGACCGCGAGAGCGGCGATGGCGGTGCCTCGAATCACTGCGCGTTCTACCACGAGAATATCGTGACTCTGAACTATCACTGCACGAACGCGACCCACTGCGATGATGAACACGGGCACGGCGACGTATACGATCCCGGTCGCGAGACGTGCTGCGCGAGCGAGTGCGCACGCGGCGGACACGCGAGCCATCTCGTGAACGTTGCCGTGAACGGCCGCGAGAAACACTCCGCATCATTAAAAGAAAACACAAAAAAGCACTAATAAACACGTAAAACAACAATTTAAAACCAGAAAATAACCTAGGAATGCAATCACCAACACAATTTTAAAAAAAAAAATAATTTAACGGAATTTAACGGAATTTTTGAATTTTCGAATTGAATTTACTTGAAAACTTACTTTTTATTTTGTGAGCTTTAAGGATCTACTATCCCACTTCTGATATAAAAGGACCAAAAGTAGGTTTTATTAAAAAAAGACACAACTAAATTACACAATCACTTATTTATAACAAATCAATCTTAAAAATAATTTACAAGATAGGTACTTCTGAATAGGAATTTAGATGATAAAACACGTGGTAATTACAATTCTCTAGGCACAAAGATAATCAGAAAATGGCTCACGTGACCCTGGATAGGCAAACCGACAGTAGACTTCCCTTCGATGTTGACCTGACGAGCGCCGAGGAGCAAAATGCGTCCCGGCGGTCTCGCACGGGTTTTATAAGAGAGGTCGACTGGCAAGGGGACATGGTGGGGGATTCTGCTTATAATACAATATTTATGATGATATTAGTAAATAATTATAATACGTATGTAAAGAAAAATATGTAGTTTTATGGTTACTTAATGAAATTAATGTTTATGGTTACTATTCCTCAGAATAGATAATAGTCAGTGCTAGTAAATGGTGACATGACTTGCCACCTGTCACATTGAGTTAAAGGACATAAATGTATGAGTACATACATATATATCACGCCTGATTCTCTGTAGAGGGGTAGGCAGAGATCACGGATCCCCATTTGTCCCACTGACAGACCACTTTCACTTAATTACAGGTATTTCTAAACTCGCCCCTTTTCAATATGGCGTCTATCTGACTGTCATATTGAATTAAAATAGTGTGATAAAGGAAGGTTGCGGTTTGAAAGAAGATGTAGTGACTAAGATTGAAAAGAGCATGCTTCGATGGTTTGGACATGTTATGCGGATGAATGATAGCAGATTGACAAAAGGAATACGTGTGGGTGAAGTGGAAGGGCGGATAATCAGATAGACGCCATTTTTAAAAAGGTTGACGTTTGAATAACCCATAACCGCCGAATGTGTATGAGAAGATGTATGAGTGTCAATGAAGCGAAAGTGGTCTGTTAGTGGGACAAATGGGGATCAGAGATCTCTGCCTACCCATCCACAGGGAATCAGGCGTGATATGTATGTAATGCAAAGGATGTGAATGTATATGTATTATGTATGTATACCATTAGACTTCTAACTTACCCAATCAGTCCTATATGAGCCATAGATTGCACTTCTAACGTATACACCATTTGTTCACCTAACGCGCCACACTCCGCTATCATCGGAGACTGTTGAATTAACAAAACACTTCACGACTTGTGTATACACACTCCCTTTTTTATTATGGCGGGGTAGTCAGAGGCTTGAAAGCCCATCTCCGAAATTTCGAAGGCATATTAGGTATGGGTCACTAGAAGACGCGTATCACTAGATAGACAGCACCCAACGTGATAGGTAGTGAACCGTATCGCCGTATATAGGCACTGACTATTACCTATCCTGAGGGATAGGCAGGTTTCCCCACGAAAAGAAGAGTTGAGTTTGAGGTTGAATTAAGTGAGAAGATTAACATACATACATAATATTAATACGCAAATCAATACGTACATACGTGTACGTAGAAGAACAGAAGAGCATGTATGAGAAGGTTAATGGGTGTGTTCCAGGTGACGATCGATCGTCTCTGCTTATCCCGTTGGGAACGTAGAGGCATGAATATATGTATGTAGACAAACCAAACAGAAAAACTATAAATTGTTTATCATAAGCGTACATACATATATTCACGCTTCTACGTCCCCAACGGGATAGGCAGAGACTATTAGGCCACCTGGAAAAGGGTGACAAATCTCGTGCTTCACTCAACACAGAAGCTAGTATACATTCTTATCTACGTCCTGTACCACATAATAAAAATACTTTTCTCCGTTGGATTAAGCATTAAGGATTTGTATGTAATGAAGCGAAAATGGTTTGTCAAGCAAGACAAATGGGTATCCATGATCTTCGCCTTCCCCTCTCTACTTCAACAGACGCATCACAATTGAAGAGATGGACACCCCAACCCCAAAATAATAGTTATGACAGCGTTTGTTTTGTTATAATCAAACATTAGTCACAATTTATCATAGATTATCATCTTCGCGGCAGCTAGTTTACATTCTTATATTTGTCCCATACGACATAAAACCTGCAAACATAGACAAGCGAGTCACTAGTTGTATCCTACGTAATCAACTGGGCTATACGTAACAATATAGTCCATTAGTCCCCTAGTCCATTAGTCGCATTACAAGAAAGAAGGGCAGTTACAATACGTTCTTTTTACATCCTGCCACGCTTACCATTTTTGGTTATGGTAAATGGCAAGAAATAAAACTTATAGTTTCAAGACGTCTGCCGGCGACCATGGCTGCTGCAACGTAGCCGAAACGTCGGGTTAATAAAGATAACTTTATTATATAAAAAGTTACGCAATAAGTCCCATTAGTTAATAATCATAAGAAATAAAAAGACTAAAGACAAACTTGTTCACAATCATTAACCCTTGCGCGGTAGCCAGAGATTCAGTTGTGCATCTCCGCAATTGCGAAGGTAGTAATTCTATAGACACCTTGAACCCACGTGTTAACCAAGTCAGTACTCATTGTGACAGGTGATAAGCGGTGTCGCCATTGACAAGCACTAACTATTACCTGTGCAGGGGAACAGGTACATTTGCAAGAAATATTGGCCTAAAATGCATTTTTGCTTATTAGATACTGATGTGATGTGTATGTATGATGGAGCTAAGTTAATATAGGTTACCTGTTTCGTGGCGGTGAGGAAGAATTTGTTCCCTCTGCCCCCAGCGCCACCTCTGGCCGCTACAAACATCACGCCTTCCCTGCTCAGGTCCGCTATCACTTTACCTACAACAAAAAGAAATACATCAGCTACTAGTGCAATAGATTCTATATAGGTACAAAACTTGATTTCATAGTACTTCTCATGGGAAAATAATTGAAACCTTACCAAAAAGGATGAAACATATACCAAAATATAGCAAAGCTTAGGTTTGGGTTGGGACTGTATTATTTCGGTGTGCAAAACAGTATTTATTGGTATGCATTAAAACAAGCACTTCTCAAGGCAGGTATTTGCTATATATAATATAGTTATTATAAAAATTTTTCATAGCTTTGTAATTAGGGGTAATTCGACAAAAATTCAACGTAGATCTGGGGTTTGGGGCTTGACTCTGTATCAGTGGGTACAGGATTCAAATCCCACAGCATATACCAATGAAAATGAAGTTTAATGAATTTCTATGTAAATTTTCATAATAAAAATTCATTTACAAAATGTGTGGATTACTATGGTAAGGAAAAACATTGTGAGTATAAGTATCATTTCCTCAGAACAAATTAAGTGTTTAGGACAAGTACGCCATTAGGTTTCAATATAAAATAGTGAACTAACCACTGTGATCCTTGACGATGGTCCCAACTGGCACCCCGATGACAGTGTGGGGCCCCGACTTGCCATTGCAGTCCTTGTTGCCCCCTCTCTCGCCATGCTTCGCTTGCAGAACCCTCGGAATGTGGTTTAGGGATTTAGTTGCTGTGTTCGCCTGGTATTGGAAAGTTTATTAATGTAAATCTTATTATGTGACCTCAGAAGTAATATTGCCGAGTGTGTATGAGGTGTGTGAATGTGAGTGAAGACAGGATCAGGAAAGTTAAATGTTGCTGTACTTCTGACTATCTGGTGAATATAGATTTTTAATGGTTAAAGACCTTTAAATTCTCGTCTCACAATGGTTAAGTAACCAATCTACTTACTACTACTACTAATCCGTCGTTCTATGACAGACGTGGCCATACTGGCAGTACTGTTTTATTTCATGTTTAATAATTTATTAAGTATATAGGATAACTCTTTATTTATGTCCAGAAAGAAGGATATCGCTATTAGTTTACAGGACCTTTAGTCTCTATTTCTATTCAATTTGTTACAACCTCAACTAAACTGAACAATAATAACAAATCTCCACTATACTAAGAGTAAAATGTTTCAAAATTATAATAATTTTTATTTGATATAAGTACAGTAGTTAATGGTATATTAATTCAACGTCTAGATACATTGAGTGGCACTGGTTGTCTTACAACTATTAATCTACTGTTGGTTCAGAAGCCCTAGCTTGGAGAAGAACCAACAAGAAACTACAGCCACAGGGAATTGCCCAGTGCCAAACAAAATAAATTAGTTATCGAAAGTTGTTTGTAACTGAAAGCTAACCTGTAAAATAACATGACCTCCACTGCCACCATCCCCGCCGTCCGGTCCAGCTCTCTCCTTACACCAGGAGTGCAGGAAAGACACGCAGCCATCGCCTCCATTGCCACCAGAGGCTCTAACTCTCATCAAATCCTGATAATACTGAACAGATTTCCGACTAGATTTTGCCTTAATACTCCGCAAGGGCTGAGGTTGTTCGCAGTATAAACGTTTAGGAGTACATGTTATAGGTTGGTACCGTAGAAAAGTAAGTATTCTACGCATTGTAACACATTAATTTTAATATTTTTGGTTTTAATTTGTTTGTTATGATGCTGTCGTACTTTTTTAGGTTAGATTTTTTTTATTTTACCGACTGGACTGGTTAACGTAGTCGATAAATAAGGGGGTGTAAACTTGCATGAAACTATTATTTAGTATAAATAAAAGTAAATTCTAATAATAATGAAAAAATAATTTAAATCAAAACATGTAATTCTTATTTACTTACTTTACACAGCAAATACTATCTTAAGACTTACAAACCAAGTTTATTTTCATTATCTGTGTGGACGCTCTTGGCAATGATGGGCAGAAAAAGAATGTTCTACCCATACTCAGGTCTCCTCACGATTTGTTGTCAATTCTGTCTGCTATTCGCGCACATAGAGCCCTCTAAAGTGTTAATTTATTTATTAGGGAATTACTTCGTTAAGGAAATTACTTTTTTAGGACTATTATAATTATTATTTGATCAAATAGGATAGTTAAATTTTTTCCAATATTAACATACATAAAAGCGAATACTTAATACTTCACTGCGTTGGCGATCTTCCACGCAGCCTTTTTTTTTCCTTTGGCTTAAAAATTAGAATATGTACCTGATATCTAATTGGTCAGAAATCGAGATTTTCAAAGATGGAAGTGTATATGAATTTATATGATTGTATTCGGTATAACCACCCTGAAAGCCATTAAATGAAATGCATCTACGTCCCCAACGGGATAGGCGAAGATTATCGATCGCCACCTGGAACGATCCTGACTAAACTCTCTTACTTCACTCACATCCATTAAGCTTCTCATACATGCTCTTTTGTTCTTCACAGTACACAAACACTACAGGGTCAAATATACAATTTTATCACTTAATACCAGAGGCTTTTTTACTACTTTTAGGCTCTCAAAACATTGAACGTTATTCTACATAACATCGCGACCATCAACCCCTGCGGAGTAGTCAGAGGTTTAGGTGACCAACTACGTAATTTCGAAATCAATCATTACTTTTTATCCCACAATAATGACCTTACATAAACAATAATGCCACGTTCTTAAATCATCATAATAAACAAACGCTGATTATGATAAAAATCATTTATGTACTTGTTTTATTTAAATGTTTTTCTTTCTTTTTACTTTCGGCTAAAAAACATTAATACACGTTACAACAATAAAATATAAATAAAGATATAACTTGAGCATGCTATTCGCAGTAAAAGGGTTCTAAATCAGCTGTTTTTGTTACGAGTGGTGGCAAACGCAACGCTGATCTTATGTCAGAATCACAAAAGCGAACATTCAATGTATTTTGTAATAATATTTGCTATTGTGATGTGCAATTCATTAATATGCAATCATCATAGTTTTCAAATAACGTGCTAAATCACGTCCTTTGATCTTTTTCGGGGTGGAAAGAACCTAAGAGACATTAAAACATCTCCTTGGTTGTTATGTCATATGAAAGAATGGTAACAGGTTGCTAGCCCATCGCCCAATAGGTTCCATTTACCCCTAGTCCCATAGTCGCCTCATAAGACTAGCCGGGAACAACGGCAGCTAGTTAGCATTCTTTTTACGTCCCAGACTTGTTTTGGTCATGAAACGAATTCGCAATAGGTAATAAATTAAACAATATTTTATTTACAAATTTATTTATTTAATTTATTATGACCAGTTTATTTACAATAAAAAGTATAAAATAACAACAAAGATCTTTTAAGAGCAGTAATAATTTGATAAATAGTAAATATAAATCCAACATTACCGCCCAAAAAAACCTTTATTTATTTATAACTGACAACATAAAACATGTCTGACTGACGTTTTAAAATAAATATAACTTCTTTGTTAAAATAACTTAAAAGTATCTTTCTATTTATTATATTAAATTAATTTCTGTATTAAAATTATAGAAACTATTTATTATTTTACACAACCCTGATAAACCACATTTTACTGAAACCACCATATGCACACTCGGTGGTTATAGGTACTTCTAATATCATACTTATTGAGCACTTTTTAAATCATACAAACATACACATCACGCCTGATTCCCTGTAGAGGGGTAGGCAGAGATCACGGATCCCTATCTGTCCCGATTCTGACAAACTACTTTCGCTTCATTGACACTCATACACCTCCTCATACACATTCGGCGGTACACCTTAGAATAGTAATGTACTAACAACCTGTATATTCGTTATAACAACGATACATACATACACGTCACGCCCGTTTCCCTGTAAAGGGATAGGCAGAGATCACGGATCCCCAGCTGTCCTGATGGTTATATAAAGTTAACTTAAAGTGAAGTGTATATGCATCTTTAGTTTAAGTAATTCTACAGCGTTCAGTATCATCTGTTATAACTTTATCTTCGTTTGAGGTACCCGGCTGTATATAAATAAAAAAAAGTTATCATTAAAATTTTAATTCTAGTTTTCAAAAAGGAAAAAACATCATGAGGAAATCTACTTGTTACCCGAACAGGTAATAGTCAGTGCTTGTAAATGGCGACATGGACTTACCACCTGTCACATTGAGTACTGACTATCTGGTCAACACGTGGGTTAGAGGTGGCCATAGAATGAATACCTTCGCAATTGCGGAGATGGAAACCTGAACCTCTGACTACCCCGCAAGGGTTAATGGTCGTGAAATAATATACGTAGTGTGAAGAACAGAAGAAAATTCACGAGAAGGTTAATGGGTGTGAGTGAAGCAAGGGAGATTAGTCACCCGTTCCAGGTGGCGATCGATAGTCTCTGCCTATCTGGGACGTATAGGCGTGAATCCCACGTTTCACTAGAGAGATAGCAGCCAACGTGATAGGTAGTGAACCGTATCGCCGTATACAGGCACTAGCTCCCGAGGGATAGGCAGGTTTCCTCACGATGTTTTCCCTCAGCGTTAGCGACTGTAATTTTTAACTTACCTTTATATCTTTTTCATCAGTTCTCTTATTTCTAAACCACCTGCCTAATAATCCAGGTTGCTGAAACAAAAAAAAGGTAAATAAAACATGTCATATGAAACGTAGTGTAGGACGCCCCCCTGCCAGATGGACCGATGACCTGAAAAAGGTCGCTGGTAGTGGTTGGCTGAGGGCCACGAGTGATCGTGTTTTGTGTACCCTTGGGGAGGCCTACGTTCAACAGTGGATTGACACAGGCTGATTGATTGATTGAAATGAAAGAAATTGAAATTATTCATTTACGAGTCTGGGACGTAAAAAGAATGCTAACTAGCTGCCGTTCTTCCCGGCATGTCGTAGGAGGCGACTAAGGGATCAGCGGCCTTTTACTTAGTCCACTAATGCTTTTTGCAAAATATCAGATCAGTAATAGTGGTAAGTTGGTAGTGGATTAGCCAAAGTGACAAATTTCTCAATTTTCAAAGCGAAGTTTGTGTTAAAACGCATTAGTAGGGGTTGGACTCCGGGTGTATACTGAATCTTTTGGTTGATGGGCTAGCAACTAGTCACCAATATCCACACGTGTGGGGATCTTTATCTTTGGAAATCAACGCTAACACAACTCTAAAAAAATAACAATGAGATAATATGTTTGAGAGACCCACGCTCCGCCTGAAAGTGAAAGTGGTCTGTCAGGATCGGGACAAATGGGGATCCGTGATCTCTGCCTACCCCTCTACAGGCAATCAGGCGTCATGTGTATGTATGTATGTATGTTTGAGAGACTCGCTATGTTTCTTCATTCATTTTACAAGAAAACGGGACTAATCACGTATATTTTAAATATATATATGAGGGTACTCGGTAATCTGACCGCTCATTTCGATGGAGGCGTAGACATGTAGCTCGCACGTCAGTTGACCCGTGACCAAGGCTATTGCAACATGGCCGAAACATCGGAGAGCAAGGGTAATACTTTGTTTATTAAATATACGTGATTTGTCCCGTTTTCTTGTAAAATAAATATGCTCCTAATGTTCTATCCACCTCGAAAGGGATAAAAGGCCGTGAATGTATATTTATACATGTACATATATGTAACTTACTTCTTTATTTTTAGTAGTAACCGTGTCTTGTGAATGTGTTGTATGTACATATATGTAAATTACCTCTTTAGTTTTAGCAGTAACCGTGTCCTCTATAGTCGTCTCGCTCACACCTTCTGGCGATTCCACCTCTCCCTCACACTCTTGTGTTTGACTCGCCAGTAATTCTTCATCTGAAAAGATATGCATAACATACATATTTGCAAACATATAAATTCGACGTAGCTCAGTTGTTTGGGGCTTGGCTCTGTATCAGTGGGTACAGGGTTCGAATCCCGCTTGAGCATGTACCAATGGAAATTAAGTTAAATGAATTTCTATGTACATTTTCGTAATAAAAACACATTTACGAAATGCGTCGAATTATACGGTGAGGGAATACATCGTGAGGAGACCTACCTGTTCGTCGAACAGGTAATAGTGCTTGTAAATGGCGACATGGCTGACCACCTGTCACATTGAGTACTGATTATCTGGTTAACACGTGGGTTCGAGGTGGCCATAGAATTACTACCTTCGCAATTGCGGAGATGGAAACCTCTGACTTCCCCGCAAGGGTTAATGGTCGTGAATGCGTTTGTTTTTTTTTACATATTTTCACGCCTCTACGTCCCTAAGGGGATAGACAGACACTAGCGATCGCCACCTTGAACTATTCTTATAAATCTCTCTTGCTTCACTCACACCCATTAAGTAAATTTAAGTCTTTTATATAAGTCATGTTTGGCCGCTCTTCCACTTCACTCATATATATTCCTTTTGTCAATCTACTATCATTCATCCGCATATGTCCAAACTGAAGCATGCCCTTTTCAATCTTAGTCACTACATCTTATTTCAAACCGCAATATTCCCTTATTAAACTATTTTTGAAATATCTGATATCGCCAATTACATTAGGATCTGTACGGAATTCAAGTCAATATATACAGTCAACGCTAAAAGTGCAGTCCCAGTAACTTTATAAGGTTTACGTTTATAAGAACAAAAGACAATGTTTTTCATTTCGAAGCACGCGTACGTATAGTGGCCATGACAATGCATAGTGGCGCCAGTTTCAAAATGTAAAATATTGTCTTTTGTTCTTATAAACGTAAACCACGAACCAAATATAAATAGGACCCGGTGTAAGGAGTGGCCCTTTTACGCGGCGCGGAGTCCAAATGGCGTGTTTCAATTGGTGCGGAGTCTAAAAATGTGTAGTAGAAAGAAGATACCTTTGTTTTGTCTCACAAAATGGCGTGTTTTAATTGGTTGTAATATCTCCCCTCCATCCCGCGTATCTCGTTTCACCCCGCGTAATGCCACGCTAGTTTCCATACAAATATTGCGTAAAGCCCACTCCTCTTATTAATTACTCCACGACGTAAACCTTATAAAAATTTACTGGGACAGCACTTTTAGGGCTGACTTTACACTATAACTGATCTGATATTGAACTGCGTTTGTGCTAAAACGCATTAGTAGTTGAGTAGATTAGATCAGTTATATTTATTCGTCACACTATACTCTATTCGCGTTAAGTAAATAGTGACGTCATGATTATCAGAGTTTAAACTGGCCAATGAGACGTGAGTAAACCAGACAGTTCTCGCGTCTTATTGGTCAAATCGTGGCGACATGATGACGTCACTATTTTCTTAATGCGAATATACTATAAAACATTCTAAAAGCGTATACAATATAAAGTATGCCATTCCTTCGCCCTTACCGTATTGCGGCAATTGCATAGTCCCCACGCTGGTTGCGGGTACTTGCAACCCTTGATCGCCTCCTTCCTTCCTTCTGAGCAACTCTTTTATCTGTTCCGCTCGCTCCATGTACCTAAAAACACATCACATAGTATAAAACAAAGTCGCTTTCTTTGTCCCTATGTCCCTTTGTATGCTTATCTTTGAAACTACGCAACGGATTTTGATGCGGTTTTTTTAATAGATAGAGTGATTCAAGAGGAAGGTTTATACGTATAATAACGCATTTTATTAATTATCTGAGACCGGGTCTAAACACGATAAATTTATAAAGATATGTGATTACCTTTATTTTTGCCCGACGTTTCGACCCAGTTGCATAGGCCGTGGTCGCGGGAAGACTAGCTAGCAAGCTAGACTGGCGGGAAGTCCGTCACAGCTAAAATGTCTGTCTACCCTCACAATTGGAATTTTTGTTAATTCATAGCACGACACACTACACTCACACTATCCGAAGACACATCCGCAGTTACGCCACGCGAATATAATCCCATGATTACTGGTTCCCATGTTTCTGACAGCCTAAAACCATCCTCACGATTGAAATTATTGGGATGTTTTTTAATTTCAATAGCCTCACGAACAACTCTGGGATAATAATGTTGTTCCGTGGAGATGATTTGAGGCTGATGTAATTCAATCCAATGGTTTGAACCAGACATCAGGTGTTCCGCTATCGCTGACTTTTGTGGTTGCCTATTCTTTACAGCTGCTATGTGTTCCTTGACCCGTTCCTGGACACTTCTTTTTGTTTGGCCAATGTAAACTTTACCGCAACTGCATTGAATTTTATAAACACCCGGGTTTTGAAAAGGGATAACATCCTTCGCGCTCCGTAATTTGCTTGCTACTTTGAATACTGGTTTAAAAACGGTGTCAATCGAGTACTGTTTTAAGATTGCACCTATTTTGTCCGTTATTCCTTTCACATATGGTAGAAATGCCGGTTGTCTGCGTACAATTGGATGTTTATCCCTCTTTGGTTTCACCGTGAGACCTGTCGTTTTGTAACCATTTTTCTTCAGCACCTCCTGGATGTGAGCCAGTTCTCCGCTTAAATGGTCAGGGTCACACAGATCATATGCCCGGTTTACTAAAGTCCTCACAACAGACTGCGTATGACGTGGGTGGTGATGTGACGTGGCGTGCAGGTATCTATCCGTGTGTGTAGGTTTCCTGTGCACAGAATGCGCCAAGGTTCCATCCGATCTGACCATTACTTTTACGTCTAAAAAGGCTAACGTTCGATCCTCTTCAACCTCAACGGTGAACTTGACTTTTGGATGGATGGAGTTTAGGTAACTGGCATATTCTCTCGCACTATTTTCACCTCCTCCAATGATACAAAAGATGTCATCCACGTATCTCTTCCAAAGTCTAATACTTGAAGGTCCACCATTTAAAGCCCTTTCTTCAAAATGTTCCATCCAGATATTGGCAAGTACCGGCGCCACAGGGCTGCCCATTGCCACACCATCGATCTGAAGGAAATACTGGCCTTGGTACAAAAAGTAGCTTCCCTTCAAGCAGTGCTCTAACAACGTGATGTATCTATCTGATACGTCTCTCTGCCTAAACTTGTCTTTTATGACTGCCAAACACTCGTCCACTGGAACATTGGTAAACAACGACTCGACATCGAAACTCACCAATACCTCACCTGGTTCCAGTCGTGTGTTCCTTATCATTCCAACAAAGTGACGTGAATCTTTCACATAGGACGACGTCTGGCCCACCAGTTGCTGCAATACTTTTGACACGTGCTTTGCCAGGTCGTACGTGGGTGATCCAATTTGGCTGACAATCGGTCGCAAAGGCACGTTAGCTTTATGTATTTTCGGCAAGCCATAAAGTTTCGGTGGATGTACCACTCTCGCCCTGTGCAGTTGCCCATACTCGTCTTCAGTGAAAAGATCCTCCTGGTCCTTGATCAGTGTACGAATACGGCGATAAACTCTTGCCGTTGGATTGTAATTCACCGGTTTATACACGGTTTCATCTGCGAGGAGACTTTTGATTTTCGTGTCATAGTCCGCGGTGTTCATCACTACTGTGGCGTTACCTTTGTCAGCCTTAAGTACCAGCACGTCATCATAATTAAGAGCACTTAGGAACAATGATGACGTGCTGGTACTTAAGGCTGACAAAGGTAACGCCACAGTAGTGATGAACACCGCGGACTATGACACGAAAATCAAAAGTCTCCTCGCAGATGAAACCGTGTATAAACCGGTGAATTACAATCCAACGGCAAGAGTTTATCGCCGTATTCGTACACTGATCAAGGACCAGGAGGATCTTTTCACTGAAGACGAGTATGGGCAACTGCACAGGGCGAGAGTGGTACATCCACCGAAACTTTATGGCTTGCCGAAAATACATAAAGCTAACGTGCCTTTGCGACCGATTGTCAGCCAAATTGGATCACCCACGTACGACCTGGCAAAGCACGTGTCAAAAGTATTGCAGCAACTGGTGGGCCAGACGTCGTCCTATGTGAAAGATTCACGTCACTTTGTTGGAATGATAAGGAACACACGACTGGAACCAGGTGAGGTATTGGTGAGTTTCGATGTCGAGTCGTTGTTTACCAATGTTCCAGTGGACGAGTGTTTGGCAGTCATAAAAGACAAGTTTAGGCAGAGAGACGTATCAGATAGATACATCACGTTGTTAGAGCACTGCTTGAAGGGAAGCTACTTTTTGTACCAAGGCCAGTATTTCCTTCAGATCGATGGTGTGGCAATGGGCAGCCCTGTGGCGCCGGTACTTGCCAATATCTGGATGGAACATTTTGAAGAAAGGGCTTTAAATGGTGGACCTTCAAGTATTAGACTTTGGAAGAGATACGTGGATGACATCTTTTGTATCATTGGAGGAGGTGAAAATAGTGCGAGAGAATATGCCAGTTACCTAAACTCCATCCATCCAAAAGTCAAGTTCACCGTTGAGGTTGAAGAGGATCGAACGTTAGCCTTTTTAGACGTAAAAGTAATGGTCAGATCGGATGGAACCTTGGCGCATTCTGTGCACAGGAAACCTACACACACGGATAGATACCTGCACGCCACGTCACATCACCACCCACGTCATACGCAGTCTGTTGTGAGGACTTTAGTAAACCGGGCATATGATCTGTGTGACCCTGACCATTTAAGCGGAGAACTGGCTCACATCCAGGAGGTGCTGAAGAAAAATGGTTACAAAACGACAGGTCTCACGGTGAAACCAAAGAGGGATAAACATCCAATTGTACGCAGACAACCGGCATTTCTACCATATGTGAAAGGAATAACGGACAAAATAGGTGCAATCTTAAAACAGTACTCGATTGACACCGTTTTTAAACCAGTATTCAAAGTAGCAAGCAAATTACGGAGCGCGAAGGATGTTATCCCTTTTCAAAACCCGGGTGTTTATAAAATTCAATGCAGTTGCGGTAAAGTTTACATTGGCCAAACAAAAAGAAGTGTCCAGGAACGGGTCAAGGAACACATAGCAGCTGTAAAGAATAGGCAACCACAAAAGTCAGCGATAGCGGAACACCTGATGTCTGGTTCAAACCATTGGATTGAATTACATCAGCCTCAAATCATCTCCACGGAACAACATTATTATCCCAGAGTTGTTCGTGAGGCTATTGAAATTAAAAAACATCCCAATAATTTCAATCGTGAGGATGGTTTTAGGCTGTCAGAAACATGGGAACCAGTAATCATGGGATTATATTCGCGTGGCGTAACTGCGGATGTGTCTTCGGATAGTGTGAGTGTAGTGTGTCGTGCTATGAATTAACAAAAATTCCAATTGTGAGGGTAGACAGACATTTTAGCTGTGACGGACTTCCCGCCAGTCTAGCTTGCTAGCTAGTCTTCCCGCGACCACGGCCTATGCAACTGGGTCGAAACGTCGGGCAAAAATAAAGGTAATCACATATCTTTATAAATTTATCGTGTTTAGACCCGGTCTCAGATAATTAATAAAATGAGTATAAAACGCGAGTGTTTAAAAATAACTAATAACGCATTGACGACCATTAACCCTTGCGGGGTACTCAGAGGTTCAGGTGTCCATCTACGCTATTGCGAAGGTAGTAATTCTATGGCCACCTCGAACCCACGTGTATACCATAGTATAGTCAGTACTCAATGTGACAGGTGGTCAGCCATGTCGCCATTTACAAGCACTAATGATTACCTGTTCAACGAACAGGTAGGTTTCCTCACGATGTTTTCCCTCACCGTATAATTCCCTCCTCCCTAAGAGTACGCCACAAAACACGATCACTCGTGGCCCTCAGCCAATCATTACCAGCGCTTTTCAGGTCATCAGTCCATCTAGCAGGGGGGCGTCCTACACTACGTTTACCGAGACGCGGTCGCCATTCGATAACCGCTCTACTCCAACGGTCGTCGGTTCTGCGGCAGACGTGGCCGACCCACTGCCACTTCAGCTTGCAACATCGATAGACAATGTCTACGACTTTAGTTCTCTGCCGGATAATCTCGTTCCGGACACTGTCCCTTAACGAGATACCCAGCATAGAGAGCTCCATTGCTCGCTGAGCGACATGGAGTCGGTATTACAGTTATATTAATTAAATAGAATCTATATTGAAAAAGAGTGACGTTAGGAGTATGTATAACCGCCGAGTGTGTATGAGAATATGTATGAGTATCAATGAAGCGAAAGTGGTCTGTCAGGATCGGGACAAATGGGGATTCGTGATCTCTGCCTACCCCTCTATAGGGAATCAAGCGTAATGTGTATGTATGTATGTATTTAAGCTACTGCGGCTGTAGCAAAGTGGGTTAGATCTCCGTCTTCTTATTTGTGGTCCTAGGTTCGAATACCGGCTCTGGTATGTACCAATGAGTGATATAATATGTGTTTTTCATTTACGTACATAATTTACAGTCGCTAACGGTGAGAAAAAACATCGTGAGGAAACCTGCCTATCCCTCGGGATTTTGTGACGTGACTTTGTTGTGGCGGAGTAGTCAAAAACTTTAGTACCCATCTCCGAAATTTCGAAGACATATTAGGTATAAGCCACTCAAAGTCCGCGTTTCACTAAAGACAGCACCCAACGTGATAGGTAGTGAACCGTATCGCCGTATATAGGCACTGGTGTATATACCCACCCGAGGTATAGGCAGGTTTCCTCACTATGTTTTCCCTCACCGTGTGTTTATAAACGTAACTTTTTTATTTAATTATATAGTACAGGCCTAACCTAACAGTACGACTTAATATTCTTATTCCTATTTTTAACTATAGGCTATTCGCGTTAAGTAAATAGTGACGTCATGATATTCAGAAGTTAAACTGACCAATGAGACGTGAGTAAATGAGAAAAGAAGTCACATTGACCAATTGCAGACAACCCCTATAAAATCTCGTTGGTCAAATCATGGAGACCTTGATGACGTCACTATTTACTAAACGCGAATAGCCTATAGTGACTAGGCACGTATATCTGAGTGGTTACCACCCCATCACTCACTTATGCACCTTGTCCCGGAGCGCTGGATGCGGGAGGGCCTTTAGAGCGGGTACTAGCACCCTCAGTGCCTCTGCGTAGCACAGCAATGCCCTTTGAGGGTCGGAGGGCTCTAGTTTTAAGGCTTCGTGGACTAGGTTCGCTGCCTGGTCAGGAAAAAAAGAAAGAACAAAACTATTCACTGCACATATAGATGATAAAAATAGAGGGTAGGTTATATAAATATATACCAACCTGGGGCCCATATCTACTAATCGCTGCTTTAAAACTAAACTGAAGAAACTCAAAAAACAATATTTTGCAAAAAACGTTGTTTTATAATATAGTTGATATATTTTTGACATTAAATTGCATATAATTTAAAAAAGTGATTAAATATAAATACATTTTTTATCTTTTTGTTAACTTCAATATGTTTTATGTACTTATTATTTAATCTTTTTGAGATAAAATGTTTTTCGAGTTTCTTCAGTTTAGTTTTAAAACAGCGTAAGGCTGTGTTCAGACGTGCGCGTTTTCTGCGCGCGCGGATTCAGCGCGCGTCGCGTGTTTTCCCATGAAAATAAACTTTATGTAATTAGCAATAAACCTCAAACTGCTTTAGCGTTTAAGAAAACACGCGACGCGCGCTGAATCCGCGCGCGCAGAAAACGCGCAGAAAACGCGCACAAAACGCGCACGTCTGAACACAGCCTAATGTGTTTATCACAAACGCATTTCAATATCAGATCAGTAATAGTATGAACTAGTGGATTAGCAAAAGTGACAAATTTCGCCATGTATAAGCGAAATTTTACACGTGCCGATTTCAATGGTGATGGTATACTGATATTGAGCTGATGTTTTCCATTAGTGGACTTATGCCCAATTTCACCAAAGTCCCCTAAACAGTTACATAACAAGGGAGTCCTTTAGTTTAGGGATCCCCTAAACTACCCCGTAAACACTTTTTGTTTTCACCAACAAAACAATTCCGAAACGAAGTGACCCGTAAATTTTAGTGATGTTATTTTTATAATGCTAAAAATAAATTGAATTGAATTGAATTTAATAAATTGTTTAGCTGTTTTGTCAGAATTGTTTAGCCGTGTTGTCAAACTCTGATGAGTATTTTGTTATTTTCTTTTGCCTTTTTATTACTCTGAACTTTTAGGTTAGCTTCGTTTCGAATTTTCGATAGTTTCATATTGTTCAGTTTATTATTATATTTGCGGTAAAAATGTCCAACATTCGTAAAAGGGGACAGAACTTTTCCGAAGATGAAAAAGCAAAATTAGCAACGCTATTAAATTTGTACCAAAGTACAATTCTTAACAAGAGGACAGACGGCTGCACTAATGAAGCAAAGTCCAAAGCTTGGCAGGCCCTCACAATGCGATTTAACAGCAGCAATTCCAAGCCCAGGTAAAATCGTTGTTTGTGTGTTATTTATTTGATTACACAATAAGGTTACTTCTAATTGTTTAACTGATCAATGGATTTATAAGACATATCTACATTTATTTTCAGGACAAAGGAACAATTAGTTCGGCAATGGGAGAAATTAAGGGCAGATGCAAAAATTTACAGGCAAAGGCAAAGAAACTGTGCTACAGGAACTGGCGGTGGGCCTTGTGATGTTAAATGCAACCCAGTGCTTGAGTCCATTTGTACCATAATGGGTAGGGCTTGTACGGGTGTGTTGGGTGTAGACGACAGTGATGCAGACATTGTTGTCTACGAAACATCACAAAATCAGCCCTTTCAATTGGAAGATGATTCAATAATTGTGAATATTGAGGTAAAACATATTTAAATATTCAAACTTGTGGTAAGATGTAATAAATACAATTCTAGAAAATAATTTCAAATACTGTTTCAGAACAACAACAATGCCACGCTACTTGCTGATCCAGTTCCTGCTGAACCTGCAGTGCTCCCTGAGACTCCGTTGCTCAGTGAATCTCAGCAAGCAAGCATGCATCCAGTTCCATCGCTTGTGCAAGAGCTTACACAAGATATACCATTGCCAGTTAATGTGAGTGCTCTCAGTTAGATGTTGTTAAACTATATCTAAATACTATAATTTTAATGAATACCTTAATTTTCAGATTCAAGCAAGTCCTAATACAACACCTTTATGGTCTCGAAGACGAAGACCACAAATTTCTTCTGTAAATGAACGCTCAGGTGTTGCCTCTTGTTATTCCGAGCTTAACAAAATGCGCATTGAAAATGAGCAATTGAAAAAGGCGATGCTTCTTGAGGATCAGGAATCCAAAAGAAGAATATTTGGTATCCAACAAGCCATTGCAGAACAACAGCTTAAGGCCGCTCTCCTAGATGTAGAAATTAAGGAAAAAACTTTGGTTGTACTGAAAAGTGTGTATTTTACTTTTATGAAACAAACATTTTACAAGTAGTGTTTATGACTAGCTTACTTTAATCATGAATCAAATCTGCAAAATAAGTTGTCATTTGGTTTCTACGAAACCCATAAACAGGATCTTCTTGCACCATATTATCTATATTTCCATTCATTATTAATCTGTGCAAATCTGGCACCTCTGTTTCTGGTAGGGCTTCTTTGTTTAAAATGCAAATGTTGTGTAGAATAGCACATGCTATAATGACATTTGTTGCCGTTTCTAATCTCAATCTTATTCCTAATGCTAATACAGGGAATCTTCTCTTTAATACACCATACTGCCTCTCTACAACATTCCTTGTCTTAATTTGGGCTTCGTTGTATTTCTGTTGGCCATGGGTAGCAGGGTTTAAATATGGCGTTAACAGGTGAAACTGTAACAAAAGATAATTTCTTATTATAACTTATCCATAATTTATTTTCAGGTACTGCATCCAACAATCAGTACCAATGAAACTATTTTTTTACATGCAATATAATGAATATACTATTAAAAAATTGTATTTTTTTGTAATAAATTCCTTGATTGATAATGACCTTGTCATAATCATAATAAAACCATGTCACATACACACATTACCTTAAGGGGATATCCACTATCACCAAGTAGATATGCAGACCCATAAGTGCCATCCTCGAAAAGTCTGTAGCGATTAGAGTTTTGGTATATAGCGGAGTCATGGGTTGATCCAGGCCATCTCGCCACAATATCCAAGATCTCTAATTGGGGTCCACTGATTGTTTGAACATTCATTGACATGTAGCCCTTCCTGTTGCGAAACAGTTCTGCGTCATCCCCACCTGCCAATTAATACTTAATATTTAGCTGATGTACGATTATATGTAATGTACCTACCAAACAAATAACACAGTGGTAACATTATAAAAAAGGTGGCTTGCCTGGTGATTGGATCTTCACATGTGTACAATCAATACACCCTATGACATTGGGGAAATAGGCAATCCTGTAGAAACCTTCCTTTACTCTCATTTGTTCATCTTGCGTTTCAGGAAATTTAATAAAATCTCTGCACAGGGTAACTATAGCCTGTGATACTTTCTTGACTATTCTGCTGCATGTGGAAATACTAATGCCAGCATTGTCACCAATAGCTAGCAGCTGTGAGCCTGTAGCATAAAATCTCAACGCAATGAGTAGCTGTTTTATTGGTGGTACAGAGTTATTCCTGAAAAAAATTTAAACTAGTGAGAAATAATAGTTGCTGATAGGAGCTGCATTAGGGAAGTCAGTTTACTACTACTACCTCGGTAGGTAGGTACTTGGGTACTCACTTTACTTCAATGAGTAAGAATCTAGACACCTATTACCTGCCTACTTATTTCAACTGGGAAGTGTAGCTATGTACCTAGATAACCAAATTAATTAGGTGTTGAAAAACTCACCTGTCATCCCGAAACTCTAAAAGATGATCAATTTTGCTCAAGATGTGCGTTACGCATTGTTTCGACATCCTGAATCTATTGAAAAAATCCTTTTCATCATATGCACTAAAAAAATCTATTCGTTCTCGTATTAATCTTTGACGTCTATTTGGATAATTTATCTCATCAAGTGTATCCAAATACTCGAACAGGTTGCCATCCTCATCCATTTTGTTTTGTATGAGCTAAGGCACACAAGATATAACCTTAAAACTATTCCGTAAACCTTTAGGGGCTCGATTTGTGGCCCCCTAAATTTAAGGGTCCCCTAAGCGCTTTACGGAGTCCCTAATTTTGGTGACACGCAAACCATCCCGTAAACATCCCCTAAACGTTGTTAGGGGATCCCCTAAAGTTACGGGACGTTGGTGAAATTGGGCATTAGGCCCCTGTAGTTTTCTACGGCTGGACGTAGGCCTCCCCAAGGGTACATAACCACGTGTTGACTAAGTCAAGTACTCAATGTGACAAGTCGTAAGCCGTGATGTTATTAATTATTATTTTTTTAAATATAATTATATTAAACAAAATTACTATAAAAACGGCGATACTGTTAACTACCTATCACGTTGGATGTTGTGGTTAGTGAAACGCGGGCTCAGAGTGACCCATACCTAACATGCCTTCGAAATTTCAGAGATGTACACTAAAAGCTCTCAGTACCCTGCCATAACTTTATTAGTTTTGTGGCGACCTCTAGAGCGCCACAAAACTAACTGTTTAAACTTTTAAAACTGGCGCCACTATGCATTGTCATGGCCACTATACGTTCGCGTGCTTCGAAATGATATTGTCTTTTGTTCTCATAAACGTAAACCTTATAAAAGGTAACTGGGACTGCACTTTTAGCGTTGGCTGTACATACATACACATTCTGGAAGATTGCGGTTTGAAAGAAGATGTAGTGACTAATAATTGCGTAGTGTTGTGATCGCAAAAAAGCTGAAGTGGGTTTATCTGCTACATATAAACTCTTCTTCTTTGATTCATTTTGGTTTGACAGAACCATGGAGACATGAAAACATCTCCTTGGTCACTTATTAGCACGAATATTACATATATTGATAAAAACCTTACCTTTAAATAGTTCTCTTTGGAAGGCATATGTTCTAAGTCCAGATAGGGGTGTGCGAAGAACTCTTCATAAGTAATCCTGTTCGTTGGTTCCTTTTGCAGTAATCTCGTTAGGAGGTCTTTACAACCAGATGATATACCGGCGTTGGGGGGTAACTATTGGGAAGATTTATTTATTAATTGTTCTTCCAGATACATCGACCATTACAGGTTTAACCTAATGCAATCGAGTAAGACATTTATTAAATTAAAAAAAACTTAAATAATTAATTATTATAAATCACTCTTATAACTAATTATATATAATTCTTCTGTTTTGAATTCGCTCAGAGCACACGAAAAAGATATCAAAACGTATAATAGTGTGTTAAGGGAAGGTTGCAGTTTGAAAGAAGATGTAGTGACTAAGATTGAAAAGGGCATGCTTCAGTTTGGACATATGCGGATGAATGATAGTAAATTGACAAAAGGAATAAATGTGGGTGAAGTGGAAGGGCGGTTACGTAGGGGCTGGCGCAATAGGACATATGTCAGTCAGATAGACGCCATATTGAAAAATGGTTGACGTTAAGAGTTTCTATAACCACCGAGTGTGTTAGAGGTGTATGAGTGTCGATGAAGCGAAAGAAAATTATCATGATTCCCCATTAGTCCCGATCAGAATAAAACACTTTAGCTTCTGACATCCAAACACTATGCAGGTATAGATACTTCAGACTGACATGTCTTTTGAGGCGACGCCTACGTGAATATGGAAGCCAATCTTCATATTCTAGTACATAGACGCCATATTGAAAAAGGGTGACGTTAGGAGTACCTATAACCGCCGAGTGTGTTAGAGGTGTAAAAGTTTCAATGAAGCGAAAGTGGTCTATCAGGATCGGGACAAATGGGGATCCGTGACTCCTGCAAGGAAACACGTGATGTATACAGTTTGTCAAGCGAATCGTGACCACGGACATAGAAAATAAAATTCGAAAAAACGATACCTGGTCACCACACGTCAATACTTATTGCGAATTAACTATTAATTTGATACTTTGATTAAAATTTATGACAAAATCTTTCACTCATTCATTGAGGAAGGACTGTATTAAAATATCAGCATGGAAAGATCGTTTACAATAACAAAAATTAACATTATTTTTTACAAGTGTATTCTAATATTTTTTATTTACAATTTAATGATAAAATTATAGTTCTAACAAACATTATATTGACACATTGGCTATCAATGATAGGTTTATAAATTTTTTTAAAGACTCAAAGTATCAAAAGTATTTAATTTACATACTTAAACCAGTTGATAGACAAATTAATAAAAGTCAACTCAAAAGTGTGGTCGCTGGTAAAAATGGTGTGGTCACGATTCACTTGTCAGACTTTACAAATTTACATACACACACTGTCAGTATAGCCTTACCGTGACGGGCTGGTCGGAGCTGATCTTCACCATGAGATCTCGGAGATCACCGCCAGAAAACGGCGCCCGACCGAACAGGCACTCGTAGACTATCACGCCTGTGAACAAATATAGCATACATACATACACATCACGTCTGATTCCCTGTAGAGGGTTAGGCGAAGATCATGGATCCCCATCTGTCCCGATCCTGACAAATATAGCAAAGAGGCTATAATGATTTATCTAGTGACCTGTGATAGTCTGTGACGTAAAAAGAATGTTAACTAGCTGCCGTTCTTCCCGGCATGTCGTAGGAGGCGACTAAGGGACTAAATAATTGGAATCTATTGGCAGATGAACTAACAATCAGTCACCGAACTTCGGAGAAATAATATCCCCTAGGTCACTATTTAGCATAAATGTTAGGGTTGTGATGTTATATGGAACATTGGTGACTGGTTTCTAGCCCAACAGATTCCATTAAGCACTATTCTCTTAGTCGACTCCAACGACATTTCTTTTACGTCCCAGCTAGCACGAGTTTGCATCAAGGTTTTCATTATTTATAGTGTATTCGCATTAAGAAAATAGTGACGTCATGATAATCAGAGGTTTAACTGGCCAATGAGACGTGAGTGAATGAGAAAACAGTCACATTGACCAATCGCAGACAACCGTTGTCACGTCTCATTGGTCAAATCGTTTGGGTAATGATGACGTCACTATTTTCTTAACCTCGAATACACTATACAAGTATTCTTACCTAAGCTCCACAAATCAATGTACTTGGGCAAGGCCCCTTGTCCCTTAATCACCTCGGGAGCCATGTAGAGGGGAGAACCCCGGATGCCCAGGCAACTGGCTTCTGACCACGCCTCTTCCGGGATCAACTGGGCGAACCTATGTATGGGAAAGTTAGACTAATTTATTATTCATTTAAAAGGAAACAAAACAGTAACAAACCAGTTATAGATACATTAACCTTTTAACCGCCTGAGTCGGATTTATCCGACACAAAACTATAGTTAATTAATTATTTACACAATTTCTATACATATTGCGATGTTTTAGCCTAAAATACATTGCTATTTCGAAAGTTTATATATTCAACCTTTTATTAATTGATAAATTATTTCGATTTAATGTACCGGGCGCTGGGGGCACGCCAACTGATAAAAGTTGAGGCGGTTAAAAGGTTTAAGAGTATATGCTTAAATAATTAAGTTTACTACATTATATACATATGTTTCACTGGGAACAAAAACAGACAAATTATAAAATAATGATAGCAGATATATACCTAAAGAAACCAACTAAACGAAAGAGAAAAATTAGAGATACATAAGTATAAAAACAAGAGTGAGATACATATATGCAAGCACCTAATTTTATATCCGACAAGCAAACTTAATCCTACAAAAAAGGGAGTGTGTATATATCGCAGCATCATTTGATATTTCGGGTTCTTGCTCAAAACCTTTCGCTTCTGGCGTTGTTTATCATATAGTAACCGAACCTACTGAGATTTCTGTTGATAGGTAACATAAGGATAAGGAATGATCACCATTGTCTAATTATCCGTGTTTTGGCAAAATGCCTCGGTTTTTTTGCATAAACCCGAAATATAATAATAATAAATAATAAATAAATAATATTTGGGACATTAATACACCAATTGAACTAGCCCCTTGGTAAGTTCATTTAAGACTTGTTAAGGGTACTAGTCAACGTATATTTAAGAAATATTTTCTTGTTATATATAGATAAATACATATGTAGCATATATAATCAACGAGCAGACTGGAAAGCAGTAGAAAAGCGTAGTTCTTAATTCTGCCTCCACCCGGGAGCTCACGATTAGCGTGCAGGTGCTTAACTAATCGCGCCACGGTGGTCGTCAAATATCAAATCATGCTGCTACATTTACACAAGTCGTGAAGCGAATGTGTATGGTTATATGTCAATATGTATGTATGTATGGAAACTCACCCAAAATCGCCAACCTTGAGTATAAGTTGTCCAAAGTTGTCCTTCTGGAGTAGTAAGTTGTGGGGCTTGAGATCCATGTGTACCACGCCTGCAACGTTAGAGGTGACTAAGAGATGTACATACGTACACTAACAACTAACTATAGTCTATTTGGGTTTAGTAAATAGTGACGTCATGATAATCAGAGGTCAAACTGACTAATGAGACGTTAGTTAATGAGAAAACCATTCACATCGACCAATTGCAGACAACCGTTGTCACGTCTCATTGGTCAAATCGTTTGGGTAATGATGACGTCACTATTTTCTTAATGCGAATGTTTTATAAGAGATGTACATACACTAACAACTAACTAAAACCATGATTAATAACTAACGGGACTGACCGTCTACCTGTAACCATGGCTGCTGCAGTGTAGCCGAAACGTCGGGTTAATAGAAACGTCGGGTTAATAAAGGTAACTTTATTACATAAAAATTTACGCGATAAGTCCCGTTAGTTATTAATCATGAGTATAAATCGCGAATCTCTTGAAACTATAATTTAAAACTAAAAATCAAACCTGTTTTGGTATTGTTTTACTCTTAACTTTTTTCAAGAATCGCACGGCAGGAGCCCAAAACCACTAATGCTTTTTGCAAATAACAGTTCAATATCGCTTCAGTAACATTGTAAAGTTGTTAATGGAATAACAAACGAGACAATTTCCATCATTTTAAAGCGAAATTTGACACTTCCGCTTTGCCCCCAAAATTCACACTAATATTGATGTGATATTGAACGACGATTGTGCTAAAACGCATTAGATACTGAGGCAGTACCATTTTACTGCACTAGACAAACAAAGACAAAGGTGCGTTCACGACCATTAACCCTTGCGGGGTAGTCAGAAGTATCCATCTCCGTAATTGCGAAGGTAGTAATTCTATGGCCACCTTAAACCCACGTGTTGACCAAGTCAATACTCCATGTTACAGGTAAGCCATGTTGCCATTTACAAGCACTCACTACTCGTATTACCTGTTCGGGGAACAAGTAGGTTTCCTCACGATGTTTTCCCTCACCGTATAAGTCGATGCATTTTGTAAATCTATTTTTATTACAAAATAAAATATGTGTTTGTATGGTTAGCCATGTATGTTATGTATGCTTTTATTCTATAAGGCTTGGTATAGAATATTTAAATAATCATACCTGTTTCTCTAAGAAACTTGAGAGCCGAGGCTAGTTGCTGAAGAAAATAATGCATCTGAGAAAAGAAACAAATAATAATACTTTATATACATATTTTTTTAATTTTTTAATAAGTCATTCACAACTAAGGTTATGTCGGAGTAAGTACAAACACTGATGCCACGGCGTTTGCACTTCTTGTTATTCAGTCGCCATGGTTACGCCAACGCCGCCAGCCGCTACAACGTCGGTTGAATTTACAATTCTGCTCTTCCTTGTTCTTTGGTTCGTTCCAGTTGAGGATCCAAATATAATCCCAAAGCGAACATATTTAGCCAGTTTGGCATCACAATTGACTAAATATTCAGCTGAAAATAATTATTTGCATTTTCAACTTTCACTGAGCTGCTGACTTTGTTGATGTACCATAGACGACGAAATAATAAAACTTTATTTCTATACATTTTCATTGCTCATTTTATTAACTATGTAAGACCGGGTCGTATCACGATAATTTAATAAAGATATAGATACTTGTATTTCACCCGGCGTTTCGACCCAGTTGCATAGGCCGCGGGAAGACTGGCATGTCTGTCTACCCTCACAATTGATTTTTTGTTTTCAATTCATTTTCATAGCACGGCACGTACAACTTTGGGTGAAATAAAGGTATTTATATCTTTATTAAATTATGGTGATACGACCCTGTCTCACATAGTCAATAAAATGAGTATAAATCGATAGAGTTTAATAATAACTATTTTTCTTTATTACCTTCTAACTTGTAACTATAACATTCCTGCATCTATTTAAAACAATCTCAAGATCTTTAGGCTTAAGATAGACAACTAGTTAGCTCTATTTTTAGTTTCACACTATTATGTTTGTACACTCACCCTGTGCTCTGGTATTCTGCCATGCCTCTTGATGTACTTAGCGAGATCCCCACCACTGCAATACTCCATTATTATGTAGATGAACCTGAAAACAATGTGCAGGTAATATATTAGTACAAGTACAGTACACACGGTATATATATTTGTTAAATGTATATTGAGTAGTACCCTTAACATTCTTAAATATAAGTACATTTGTATGTCAATTTATAATACAAATGTAAGTACAACGCAAGGGGCTAGTTCAATTGGTGTAATAGTGTCCTAAATGGTTGTACACATAGATAAATATGACAATCATAGAGATTACAGAACCCATTTTTTTCTGATACTTGACATTTTTACAGCTCTGTAAACTCTACTGTTTATTATGTATATATAATGTAGTATTGCATTATTCAATTTTTAATTATTAAAAGTTATATTTCATCATACATACACATAACATCTGATTCCCTCTAGAGATTCCCATTTGTCCCAATCCTGACAGATCACTTTCGCTTCATTGACACTCATACAACTTCTCATACACACACGGTGGTTATAGGTACTCCTAACATCACCCTTTTTCAATATAGCGTCTATCTGACAATCATATGTCTTTTTTGGGTTGGCCCCTGCGTAACTGCCCTTCCACTTCACTCACATATATTCCTTCATACATGAGTAAAGTAAATACTCACTGCTGATGATGTTACACCTGATGTCTAGTTCAAACCATTGGATTGAATTACATCAACCTCAAATCAAATAATCTCCACAGAACAACATTATTATCCCAGGGTTGTTCGTGAGGCTATTGAAATTAAAAAACATCCCAATAATTTCAAACGTGAGTATGGTTTTAGGCTTTCGGAAACATGGGATCCGGTAATCATGGGATTACTGCAGATGTGTCTTCGGATAGTGTGAGTGAAGTGTGTCGTGCTATGAATTAATAAATATTCCAATTGTGAGGGTAGAGACACCAGTCTTCCCGCAACCATGGCCTATGCAACTGGGTCGAAACGTCAGGTATGGAAAGAATGAAAAACATTTATACATACACATTTTGCTTAACCCTATTTATACACACTTTGATAAAACAACAATACTCATACGTATAAGGAGTAGGCACTTGATGCAGTGAAAAGGTGCTGTTTCAGAATTTGATGCATCTAAGCTGCATCACTGATCCTCCGACAGCATCCGGTATCTATATCTTTATTCATTTATCATGATAAAACCCGCTCTCATTTAGTAAATAAAATGAGTATGAATCACAAGTGTTTAAAAATAACAATGTCATCAATGTTCCTTATAACATCACAGCCCCAATTTTCATGTTAAGAGTGACCTAGGAGATACTGTTGTGTCTCCGAGGTTCTGTCCTCCCCGAAAGGGATTACAGGATGAATTTTCTTCCCTTAAAGTCTAACGTTGGCCACGTCTGTCGTAGCACCGACCGCTGGAGTAAAGCCGTTCTTGAGTGGAGGCCACGTCTCGGCAAACGTAGTGTAGGACGCCCCCCTGCCAGGTGGACTGATGACCTGAAAAAGGTCGCTGGTAGTGGTTGGCTGAGGGCCACGAGTGATCGTGTTTTGTGGCGTTACCTTGGGGAGGCCTACATCCAGCAGTGGACTGTCATAGGCTGATTGATTGATCGTGATATGACCCAGTCTCACATAGTAATTAAAATAAGTATAAATCGCGAGTGTTTAAAAACAACTACTCACTGCTGATCCCAACAGAAGTCAAACATGTGCACAATGTGAGGATGGCGCAGCGTCTTCAGCAGCCTGATCTCCGTGAGCAGGTTGTCTGCCGTCGCCCCCTTTGCTATGCGCTTCTCTATACATTTTATGGCCACTGATTTGCGGGGGCCCACCTGAAATGGGGTAAACAAGCACGTATAAATGTATATGTATATATTTATTATACATACACAGATATGTGTTAAGAATATATAATCAACGACCTGACTGGAAAGCAGAAGAAAAGCGAAGTTCTTAACTCTGCCCCCACCGGGATTTGAACCCGGGACCTCACGATTAGCGTTTAAGCGGCTAGCCAACCGCGCCACGGAGGTCGTCAAATATATATTGTATACGCTGACTGTACCAGCGTCAAAAGTGCAGTCCCAGTACCTTTTTATAGGGTTTACGTTTATAAGAACAAAAGACAATGTTTTACATTTTAATACTGGCACCACTATGCATTGTCATGGCTACTATATGTTGGCGTGCTTCGAAATGAAAAATATTGTCTTATGTTCTTATAAACTTAAACCTTATAAAAAGTTACTCAGACTGCACTTTAAGTGTTGACTGTACATAGGTTGAAGTGTTTTAACCCTTTAACAGTGGAGAGAGTCTTGGAAGCACTGTAAAGACTGTACTAAGCAATAGACTAGAATCTAGTCACTAGATAGATTGGTGTAATAAAAAATGACAAACTCGTTTACAACCTTTAACCTTGCAAGGTAGTCAGAGGTTTAGGTTTCCTTCTCTTATGAAGGTAGTAATTCTATGGACACCTGGAAACCGCGTGTTGACCAAGCCAGTACTCAATGTGACAGGTGGTAAGCCATGTTGCCATTTACCAACACTAACTATTACCTGTTCCGAGACACCAGTTACAAGCACTAATTATTACCTATTCGAGGAACAGGTAGGTTTCCTCGTAATGTTTTCCCCCACCATACTTTTAGAGTAGTCAGGGTTAAAATAACCATAGGTAGATAAAGATCTGTGGTCACTGTTAGCTTTGTTACATTTGTTTATAGAAAAGTTTGAGACACCTTTTCAGTGGAAAAGTAGCCAAACAAGAAGCTTAGTACTTGAAAGAGGTTACATATCTATTGGAGTACATTTTAGCAGAAAGTGTAAAACCTTAACCAGATGGACCAATGAGAAAGAATGAGAGCCATGAGTGATTATGTTTTCTGGTGTACCCTTGAGAAGGCTACCTAGTAGTGGACCGTTATAGCTTGTATAATTATCTTAGATATGTAAAAATGCATTTGCATAACTCAAAATATATAATTATCTTAGATATGGTATGATAATACTAACCTTGGTATAAGCTTTGTAAACAACAGCATAGCTGCCCGAGCCAAACTTCTCCGTCACCACATATCCTTCGATCTTTGGGAACGATGTCTTATTCATCACGAGAAATTGTATAATCACTCTATATTCAGGTAAAGTAGTAAAATCTTTAACAATATCTAATCATGAAATTCTTTGTTTACTTTCTTAAGCTTCATTGTTGAAACTCTTTGGTAACTACTTATGACTTTGTAGAGCGTTTAATAATTTATTAGGAAAGTAAGCAGAGTTGAAATTGTTTATAAGGAAAAGTTAGAAGGGTTTTCGTTAATATATCGCAAAATAATTACAAATTCCCAAATATTTGTGATCAGTTTTTTTTGGCTTTGTTATCTTGTTGTCAAATACAGCTGTCGATTATTATGCTAATATCACGGTAATACTGACCTATTGAAAAAACCTTCCAACAAATAGTAGAGTACCCGCCACATAAGGTGGCAGTAGCCAAACTTGGAACTAAATTTTACGTTTCCGCCATTGCGTGTTATTTTGTATGAAAGGTAAATTTAGTATTACCAGCGTTGTGTTTTTTGCCCACTCTTTGTAATTTTTATGTTTGTTAAGGGTGATTATAATAAATTGATTTCTTGAGTTTCTTGTTAGTTCTTCTCCAAGGGTCTCCGCTGAACTTCTTCTTCTCAATCGTTACGCTCTTATCAGAGCGGTCGTGGTCTTCATGACGTGGCATCTTGAGCAGCCGAAATGGTTGGTGAACTAACCTCGGTAAAAATATGTAAAGACAATGCTCAGTGCCATGTTTGAAATAGTTTTTTTACATACATACATACACATCACGCCTGATTCCCTGTAGAGGGGTAGGCAGAGATCACGGATCCCCATTTGTCCCGATCCTGACAGACCACTTTCGCTTCATTGACATTCATACATTCTCTAATACACTCTCGGCGGTTATAGGTACTCCTAACGTCACCTTTTTTCAATATAGCGTCTATCTGACTGTTACATATATGTCTTATTAGGCCGGCCCCTACGTAACCGCCCTTCCACTTCACTCATATATATTCCTTTTGTCAATATATAGTTTTTTTAATTTGTACTTAGATCATAAAATAACTTTCAAAGAGAGCTTATGATAGGGCCTATTTTGAATGGGGTGGATGGGGCAAGCCTTCTCGTGGCCCACCCTGTGAGTAGCGGTCGAGGAGTAGACCGTGAAACCAATTGCCCCGGGGGCTGCTCTCCGCCTCCGTCGATGGCTCCGACGGAGGCTGGAGGAGTGGTGGGTGCCGGGACCGCGTCGTTTTCAGGGAACCGCCACTCCCTGGCGGCGCGCGTCCCTGGCCTTTGGGGGCGGGCCCACCAATCAACGCGATTGCTGGGCAGGCAGTGTCTGCGCTGCCACCGTCAAATCTCGTAACCCTGCACTGGAGTTCTTCCCTGGTGTCAGGGCCGAGGGTCCAAGGGGCTTGCTCCTTGGACCGCGAGGAAGAAAACCTCTCTAAAAAATAACTTGGGTCCAGGCTAGGGACTGGGCTCTGGAGATGGGCTGGGTTGTGGGGAGGGGGGGTCACGAAAATGGTAGCGTGACCTCCTCTCTCCCCTACCTAGGGCCGTGGGGTGGTAAGCTGGGGCTTGCCGCCCCTTCGCGTTCGGCCTAGAGGTGGTGCACGCGTGTCCCGCGCGCCCCTCTGTGTTGCTGGGCGGGGGTTCGCCTTCGCCCAGCTGAGGTGGGTTCGGCTTCGGCCGGACGGCGCCGGTGGGGTCGCGTGATGTAATGCTCACGCAGTTCCCGCGACCCAACCGAGTAAGGCGCCCCGGAGGACACCGTCAGGTTTTAGTCGGTTCGAGTCCGACATAACCCTCTGGCTCCCCAGGGCCGGAAGGGTATCCGTGGGGATTTCCTGACGTTAAAAAAAAAAAAAAAAAGGGCCTATTTTGAATAAAAATATTTTGACTTTTGACTTTGGTATATTAATTTGTTTTATTTGAGTTTATAGCTCTGCAACCAAAGATCGTTACAAATGAAACCTCAATATATTGTATCGAGCCGTATGGCACAGTGAGTGCTAGTTTTGGCGTGTTTACTGGCAACACTGGATTACGCGACTGTGGCGACGCCTCCAACTGCCACCTTATGTGGCGGGTACTCTAGGAGCATATTAAGCAGGTTTCTGCTTCATTTCCCATTCAGACTCATTCGAAAAAAACATAAACATACGCTTTACGATTTGTATATACACACTCCCTATTTTATAGAGGCGGGACAATCAAAGTCTTGAGTGACTATCTTTGAAATTTCGAATTTTTTTAAGTATTAAGCACTCAAAGCTCGTGTTTAACTAAATAAACAGCACCCAACTTGATAGATAGTGAATCAAATCGCCGTATATGGCCACTGGCTTTTAACTATGCCGAGAGATACAGCTTGGCAAAAAAGTCTAGAAACGTAAACTTTTATTTGTGATCTTGCAACCTTAAAAAATAAAAAATAATTATGTAAACAAAGATTTATTTAATCAATTCAAAATAAAAACTATTATTTACAATAATAATAAAATAAAATAAAAGTTTAAAGGAAAAATATCTCCTTTAACTCATCGCTGTCAGAGAAAGGCACGGTCCCCAACAAACTGGCAACATTACCTCTCTGAATGGCAAAGTGATGTCAAAATTCCAAATATTTGTTTCAAATAAACTCTAACATAAAACGGTTATTTAAATACGTATAAAGTTAATTAAAATGAATAAGACTATCCGAAGTGATGTCAGGAATGTGATTTACAAAGTTTATAATAAATGTCTGGCGGAAAAAAAGTACTTACAAATCTATTCTTTCGGATGTGGACGATGTTTATCAAAGAACTGCTAAAATGACCAGTATCTAAACGTTTATTTTGTTGTATATAGTTGGTAAATGCATTACTTGATGAACTATAAACCATTGTGAATTGCTTGCATACGAGATAAGTGTAATATTATACAATAAACTTCAAACACGAGGGTTATGTTTACATCTTTGTTCAGTACTGCGGCGCGCATTAATGAAGTTGATACTTTTGAGTATTTTTAATTATTTTTGGAAAAAAATTTATTTGAATAAAATATGGATATTTTTTTGAAGTTTGGTACATATATTAATCAAAGCCTGAAGATTAACAATACAGTACATACAGATGGTATTAGCAAATGCTCATAATGTTACACAAATAATACTTCTATGTACTAAGTACCAAGACTAGGTTGTCCACTTTAAGGGTTGCTATGAAAAAACTCAGTGGCGCCCCCATTCTTTTCTACTCTTTTTTGCCAAGCTGTAAGTAGGTTTCCTCTCGATGTTTTCCCTCACTGTTAGCAGCTGTAAGTAATGTACGTGAACGAAAATCACATATTCAAATTTCATTCATTGGTACATGAAAGAGCTGGGATCCGAATTTAGGACCTTTACCTTAAGATGTCAAAAATCTACAGCCACTTATTTCAACCTTCCAACAAATATAGGAGCAATAGAAGGTTTCTGGTTACTCTTCCATTCTAACACATACGTATAGCATTTTCAAACTGTCATGTTAGACTAGCTGATAAATGCATAATCGGAATTAAATTATATAATTTTAATTTTATTTGTTTATTTTACTTTTGTTCGTTGTCCTAAAAACGTCGTAACAAAAATGCTAACTAGCTGCTGTTCTTCCTGTGATGCCCCTGAGCCTATGGTTCAATAGAATCTATTGGGCGATGAACTAGCAACCTATCACCAATGTTCCATATAATATCACACCCCAATATTCATGCTAAAAAGTGACCTAGGAGATGATAAATTGCCGAGGTTCTGTCCCGAAAGGGATGCTTTGCGAACTGTATTCAATGACGTCAATAATAAATGGAGCGTAGTCACTCATTGAACGCATAATAGTTTAGGAATCGATACACATATTTAACCTAAACTTTTGACAGTTGAAAGTTATTAGAGATCCCGCCACATAAGGTGGCAGTTGGAGGCGTCGCCACAGTCGCGTAATTCAGTGTTACCAGTAAACACGCCAAAACTAGCACTCACTGTGCCATACGGTTCGATACATTATAGGTTTCATTTGTAACGGTCTTTGGTTGCAGAGCTATAAACTCAAATTTGTTATTAATACATCAAAGTCAAAATATGTTTATTAAACTATTTCAAACATGATTAACAATTAACGGGACTTATCCTTCTTATTATATATTACATATATTATGTGTTCCTTCACTCTGTCCGCAATAGACCGTTTAGTGTGTTCGACGTAGGATTTCCCACAGCTGCAATCAATCTTATACACACCCTTATATCTTATATCATGAGTATAAATCGCGAATCTCTTAAAACTATTATTTCAAACATGGCACTGAGCATTGTCTTTACATATTTTTTACCGAGGTTAGATCAGCGGAGACCCTAGCTTGGAGAAGAACTAACAAGAAACTCCGGTAATCAATTTATTATAATCACCCTTAACAAACATAAAAATTACAAAGAGTGGGCAAAAAACACAACGCTGGTAATACTAAATTTACCTTTCATACAAAATAACACGCAATGGCGGTAACGTCAAATTTAGTTCCAAGTTTGGCTACTGCCACCTTATGTGGCGGGATCTCTAAAAATACCTAATTCAATATTCGAAATTGTTTACTTAGTTATACGTATTATATTATCTGTGGTTATACTATATAACATGGTTTTTTTTATGTGGCAATATTGTTTGGGATCTCCGGATCCTTGGGGGCAAAAGCGGCCCAGAGGAAGACCACAGATGAGATGGAAGGACGACATCCAAAAGATAGGAGGATCAAACTGGATGCACGTGGCCCAGAACCGTGTTGAGTGGCGCAAACTGAAGGAGGCCTCCACCAAACTGGTCGAGAGTGGCTGAGAAGAAGAAGAAGAAGTTTGGGATTTAAGTTGATCACGACTTCAGTTAAAAAACCTACATCTGTAAGCTTCCCTTTAATTTTAAATACATAAGAGGGGTGGATGGACGCGGGTCCGAGGTGGACATAGAATTACTACCTTCGCAATTGCGGAGATGGACAGCTGAACCTCTGACTACCACGCAAGGGTTAATGGTCGTGAACGCCTTTGTCTTTAAATAGATGGAAAAGTGCAGTGGATTTGAGGTTAAAATAAAACAACAATAATAAAAACAACAAAATTTGTACATTTTATTTCAATGAAAACTTATAACTACGTAATTCTTTTGTGCCTACAGATAAAAGTAAGGTAGCCATGAAAACATATTCGATTGTATAACGGAGAGGAAAAACACCATCAGAAACTATTCTTCTATACTGGTAATAGACAGTTTATAAGTAACTATGAAGTCACCAATGAAACAGTTTAATTACGTAAATGTATGCTTAGTAGGCACTATCATTATATTCGTACATTGGTGTACAACAATCCAAAATACTCATCGATAAATATGCCATACTGTGACCTTAGTCCGCTAATGCTTTTTGCAAAATATCAGTTCAATATCAGATCATTAATAGTGTGAAGTTGATAGTGGATTAGAAAGTGTCAAAATTCACCATTAATGTCAACAAGTGTCAAATTGCGCTTTGTAAATGGCGTAATTTGTCACTTTTGCTTGACACTTATGCTAAAAGACATTAGTAGACTTGGCCGAAGTAAGAATTTCAATAATTTAATTGTGGCTTACGTTTTATCATAAAAACTTAAATCTAAGGTTAACATAATACAATATTATTCTAGACAACTTAAAGTAAATAATAAATAAAATAATCTTAACCTAAATACAATAAATAAACAACATTTGAAACAAACCAACTTTCAAAAATCAATGTAAAATTATTATAGTATAATCACATTAAGAAGATAGTGACGTCATCATGACACCACGTGTTGACCAATGAGATGTGACAACGGTTGTCTGTGATTGGTCAATGTGACTTGCTTTTTCATTAACTAACGTCTCATTGGTCAGTTTAACTTCTGAATAATTATGACGTCACTATTTACTTAACGCGAATATCCTATGTAGCCCTAATTTTACCGATTTTTCAACGTTTGCAGTTGAGTTCATTTCAAATGACAATGGCAGCACCTAATAGATTCTTGCTATAACTGGCAACACTCATAAACTTAATTCGTAACCTCAATAAGTTAAAATAAATTCCAAACATAATTCGAATTCACTTATTTAACATTTTTCTCTTATTTATTACTTTATAAATTCGTGTAACGTTTGTTTTAAATAATCCTTTGTGTGTGTTAAAAAATTTGTAATTGTTTGACTATTAAAAAAGCGTCAGATATTGATATGTATTGTCATTTATATGTCAGTTAGAATACCAACTCATGTCAGTCATCTGTCAATGTCAAAGTGCCCACTATACGGTCACTGTAATACCTATAGCCACGGGATGCAAAATACGACTAGACAATATACACAACTCATCAATCAATTAGTTCTTATCTTTCTTCTTGTCAATTTTCTCACCGAAATGCGGGTAGACTTTCTCTGCGTCATCTTTGTCTTCGCTTATACTCGTCGCCACTGATATTTCAGTCACCGGTTCCTTTTTGTCATCGAAAAATATGGCCACATCCTCTGTAACGTACTCTTCAATAGAATTCGAAGTTGGTTTGATGATTTTGACATGTTTTATCGAATTATCCGCTTTTAATTCGCATTCAGGTATATCACCTCTATGTTTATGTACTATTTCTTCTTTTAAAATCTGTTGTATATTCTCTTTAGTAGCTTGTATTTCTTGGTCAAGCGGTTTCAGTTTAGTATGATCCACAGGTTCATAACCGTCTGGTAACACGAGTCCGTCCCGGCTTATATCGGCTAAGTTAATCGTGTTTTGAGGGTAGTTTTGTTGGATTGGTGGTAGTTTGTGTATTTGTGGTGGCACAGGTTTGTTCGGCTCTTCTATGGCTTGTAAAATACTTTGTAGCAGACCTTCGGACAAGAGTTGGTCGTGAGGAACACTGGGTTTAGTGCCACCAGCAGACTGAATCTGTAAAGAATAAGATCCCCGTTTCCCGTGCACTGGTATTTCGTTAAGTTTTCCATTGACTAAGTTGATGTGATGGGAAGTTGAAACGATCTTGCTCTGTAGTAGTTTAGCCTCTTCGCTTAAACTTTTGATTTTTTCCGAAGTTTTCTGTATCTGTTCCGCAACGGAATTAAATTTTTCATCTTTAGCTGGTTTGTTGACAGTTTTCAAAGATTTTCCCTTATTTTTGACATCTTTCTTAGATTTCTCTTGTTCCTGAGCTACAACCGTTTCTACTACCGTCTGAGAAGCGGTAACCAAATCTTTCGTGTTACTCTTGGCGTAATTAAGCAAACTCGCGGAGTTTTCTTTATTCAAACTCGATCCCAAAGAACTTAAACTCGCCACATACTTCGACGCTAGTTCTGGGGAGATTTTCTCGCCATTTTTCGCCGCTTTCAATATAGCTTCATGGTACGGGCAATGTTTTAGTATTGCCTCATCAATGCTGCTTAAATTGAACAATTGTCCATCCACAGTTGACGTCACTTCGTTAACCGACGAACCTGACGTGGAATGGTCGGACACAGTAGCTAACGGAACGGAGTAAGAATCGACTGGTGATCCATAGTTGTTGTTAGGCACTTGACTATTGAAATTAATAGGCAAATTCTCATGCGGTAAGCTAAATAGGTTTGTAGGCTCAATAGATAGGGAGACACCGTGATTTCCAGTTTGTTGACTCACATCCTTAACTTCCCTGATTGGCGGGGGTAAATACGCTGGTCCCGCGACATAGTTATTACCACCTTGATGGTCCTTCAAGTGCGTTGTATGCGCTATCTGTTGCAACAATCCTTCAGGGACTGCATCCCTAAACTTGATGGGATGTCGAGGACTTACTCCCCCGGAATGACCGCCTCCAGACACCGATCCATAGGGGATTGGTAACTCTGGTGATATTTTCGGTGGTACTCCATATTGGTTACCCGGAGGTACCCCATATACACCGGATGGGGGTATCAAACCCTTGGCTCCTTGCTGACGTACATTCGAAGAGTATTGGCCACTAAAGCTGTTCTGTGGCACCCCATAGGAACTATCCAAACCAGTAGCACCGAAAAAGTTGTTTTTATGTTCTGTATAATGTGCTTCGAAGACCGTTTTTGATTGATCAATATGGTTGGAGTCTCCACCTACTATGGCGTTAAGGTCGATATTGGCTAATGCCTCATGGTTGACGTTGGAATAGCCTGAGCTGACTTGAGGGGTTGGAAACTGAGCTGGTCCTGTATGTTGGTTAAAAGAGACTGGGGGAGGCGGTCCATATTCATCTTGTACATGATGATGATCAAGGTTTTCTATATGGTTCGGTTTGGACACACCAGGGATGGGTTTCCAACCATCATAGATCACATGGGGTGGTGTCGGTGGTGCTGGTATGCCGGGATGCGGAGGTTGTGGGTTCGGATCCGGTTGGGGAGGTCCAAAATGGATGTTTTGCTCCTGGTACAAGACCTGTTCGTTGCTGATTTGGTGCCCGGGAGGTCCGTAAGTCTCAGTGGGTACTGGAAAATTAGGTTTTACTTCTACCGTTTGGAACTGTACGTTCGGGAATGGAGTACCATATACAGGCGCTGGTAGGTTCAAGCTATTCACCGGGAACGTACTGAAACTAGCTCCTAAGTTCACAGCTGGCAGAGTTTGGAAGTTAGGTACCCCATACACTTGTTTAGGAGGACCATACACAGGTTTTTGTTGGAAACTCTGCTTGGGGAACGTGAATTTAGCTGGCTTTAAGACTCCGTGACCAGCTTTCACAGGCTTGGAGAAGTGTTTCTTCGGAATTTGCAATTTTGGAGGACCGTAAATCTGTTTGGGAGGTCCGTAGCTTTGTTTAGGAGGTCCGTAAAGGGGTTTGACTGGGGGAGGGGGTCCTTCGTAAGCGACGCTGGGGAAGACTATGGGACTAGGGGGTCCGTACGCCCCACTCAGCGTGGAGTGGAGGGTGGACACGTGAATGTTCTGTGGGGCGCCGTACACGGGGGCTGGTTCTGAAAAGAAAATGTTGTGTTAGATCTATTGTAGTCTGGGATTCTAATAGGTAATCGACTCATACCTGTACATAGCGTGAAGAATAGAAGAGCATGTATGTATGTTAATGGTTGTGAGTGAAGCAAGGGTGATTTCTCATTAGGCGTGAATGTAATGTAATCAATTGAATTTCGTATGAGTTTAACATTGAATTAACATCTGAAGTATATTGATGTAGTCTGAACATTACCTTTTAGCAGAATAAGTCTCCTTCCTATACGAAATACTACAGTGAGGGAAAACATCGTGGGGAATCCTAGTCACGTGTGCTGTTGTCAGTCAGTGGTTGTGAATGGCGACATGGCTTACCAACTGTCACATTGAGCACTATCTGGTCATGGAATTACTACCTCCACAATTGCGGATGAGTAGCAATCTAATCTATACTATATTCGCATTAATAAAATCATCATGTCCCCATGATTTAACCAATGAGATTTTATAAGGGTTGTCTGTTATTGGTCAATGTGACTTGTTTTCTCATTTCCTCACGTCTCATTGGCCAGTTTACCCTGTGACTAGCATGACGTCACTATTTACTTAACGCGAATAGCCTATAGTTCCTTGTCGTCACCCTCACCACCTAAACCAATGGTAACCACCGTATGGTAATGGTAATAGGCCTCTTACCATGCACGGGTATCTCCTGCGGTGGCCCATACGCGTCCGGTGGCAAGGGCGCTCCATAAGAATCAGACAGGCCGGCTTCTCTCTTTTGAGCTGGTTGCACTGCAAAGAAAAACGTAGAATACAGTAGGAGTCACGTTAGGAGTACCTATAACTGCCGGGTGTATGAGAAGGTGTATGAGTGTCTGAAGCGAAAGTGGTCTGTCAGTGGGACCAATGGGAATCCGTGCCTACCTATGTGTATATATGACTCCATTTTTATTGAAATAGGAGACGATTTTGGCAATATATAATCAGGGGCCCAAGTCACCTATACAACGCTTCACGACTTGTGTATACATTGTGGGTAGATAATATATTGTGGCCCCAGGTCAGTAACTTTTCAGGGACAAGACAGAAAGTTAAAAATAGTAAAAGTATAATGCAGTTGTAGAAAAAATAGTGAGATAAAATCGCAATGTTTTCGAAGTGACAAGTTGAAAATGTAATCTTCAATAATTCATTCCAGTCGTCTATGGATTGTCAACAAAGTCAGCAGCTCAGTCAAAAAGTGGAAAATACAAATATTTGTTTTCGGTAGAATATTTAGTCAATTGTGATGCCAAACTGGCTAAATATGTTCGCTTTGGGATTATATTTGGATCCTCAACTGAAACGAACCGAACAACAAGGAAAAGCAGAGCTGCAGTTTCGACTACGTTTTTCTGCGGTTGTAGCAGCTGGCGGCGTTGGCATAACCATGGCGACGGAACAACAAGAAGCACAAACGCCTTGGCATCAGTGTTTGTACTTTTGTCGACATAACTTTAATAGTGAATGGCTTATTAAAGAATTAAATAAAAATTCATTGTTTTGACAATACATTCACGTTCTTTTAATCCCTCTCAGGGTTAACAAAACCTTTAACTTTGATCTATGTATGTATGTATATATTAGTACTGACCATTACTAGGTTCGGCAAGCAGGTCCTGTTCGCTGTTCTTGCTGACGAGCCCTGTCGGCACGTCCTCTGCCAAGCACAGCGCGAGCTGCACTAACAGGAATATCTGGAAAACACAACAACAATATTATGTTTCAAAAATAAAAATATTTGTATGGAAAAGAATTTGATAATAAAATTCGACGTAGCTCAGTTGTTTGGTGCTTGACTTTGTATCAGTGGGTACAGGGTTCTAATCCCGCTGGAGCATGTATCAATGGAAATGAAGTTTAATGAATTTCTATGTGCATTTTCGTAATAAAAATACATTTACGAAATACGTCAAATACTACTGTGAGGGAAACATCGTGAGGAAACCTACCTGTATCGTAAACAGGTAATAGTTAGTGCTTGTAAATGGCGACATGGTTTACCACTTGTCACATTGAGTACTGTCTATCTGTTCCACACGTGGGTTCGAGGTGGCCATAGAATACTACCTTAGCAATTGCGGAGGTGGACACCTGAATCTGACTACCCAGCAAGGGTTACTAATTGTAAACGCATTTGTCTTTTTAACCGAAATTAGCAAGAAACAACTTGTCTGGGGTATTAATTATCACATGAATATGTAAATACTATTCAAATGTTCTAAATTTTGTACGCAGACAAACACTTTAATAATGACTAAATCTTCTGACTACCCCGAAAGGGAACTCTGTCGTTACACATTACCAATAAGGGAATACTTTTGTGATTAAATAACTGCATTTCTTATCAAAAGATAATAGACAATAAAGGTAATAAGATAGCAGATTGACAAAAGGAATATATAGGAGCGAAGTGGAAGGGCGGTTACGTAGGGGCCGGCCTAATAAGACATATAACAGTCAGATAGACGCTATATTGATAAAAGGTGACGTTAGGAGTACCTATAACCGCCGAGAGTGTATGAGAGGATGTATGAATGTCAATGAAGCGAAAGTGGTCTGTCAGGATCGGGACAAATAGGGATCGGTGATCTCTGCCTACCCCTCTACAGGGAATCAGGCGTGATGTGTATGTATGTTTCTTCTCAATGACTTACCAGCTTCCATCTTATGATCTGAAACAAAAAAAATAGGCATTAATTATATGTATTTTAAGGATTAAAAACATAGCGGCTGTAGCCCAGTGGGTAAGACCTCGGACTTCGTATGAGGAAGGTCCTAGGTTCGAATCCCGACTCTGGCATGTACCAATGAATGAAATTTAAATATGTGTTTTTCATTTACGTACATGATTTACAGTCGCTAACGGTGAGGGAAAACATCGAGAGGAAACCTGCCTATCCCTCAGGATAGGTAATAGTCAGTGCCTATATACGGCGATACGGTTCACTACCTATCACGTTGGGTGCTGTCTATCTAGTGATACGCGGGCTTCGAATGACCCATACCTAACATGCCTTAGAAATTTCGGAGATGGGCATTCAAGCCTCTGACTACCCCGCCATAATAAAAAAGGGAGTGTGTATACACAAGTGGAGTATGTATTTAAACATAGACAAAGACAACGCGTTCACTACCATCAACCCTTGCGGGGTAGTCAGAGGTTCAGGTGTCCATCTCCGCAATTGCGAAGGTAGTAATTCTATGGCCACCTCGAACCCACGTGTTGACCAAGTCAGTACTCAATGTGACAGGTGGTCAGCCATGTCGCCATTTACAAGCACTGACTATTACCTTTTCGAGTTTTCTTCGGATGTTTCCCTCACCTTTTAATTTTTGTAAAATGTGACAATTTACTGTAGTATATAGATTAAAGAAAATTACGTAATCATTGCAGCTATTGAGCATTTTGCTGGCAATTATTTAGATTACATTAAATTTAATTTATCAAATTATATTAAGCTTGTTGTTAAACACTATTTGTTGAATGTGAAGCTTTGATCATGTTCTAATGAATTATTATTAAGTTTAATGCACACATTGTCTGCAGAGTTTCTTGGCACTTCTTCTCTGCAGAGATTTTTCTTTACGAAGTGCCATTAGTTTTATTAATTTAATTAGATTTATTTTAATGATAGGTTTATATTAATGACATATTTTTTTATAACAAAATGTTTTTATTTTTTTTACTTTCAATAAGTGATTTTTATGATTCTCATCACTACATAGTATAAAACAAAGTCGCTTTCTCTGTCCCTTTGTATGCTTAAATCTTTGAAACTACCCAACGGATTTATTATTATTAAACCATCGAAGCATGCCCTTTTCAACTTCTTTAACTTATAGATATTCTAGGTACATAGGTATTATAGGTACTTCTGACGTCACCCTTTATCAATATGGCGTGTACGAAATATTGCCAAAAATAGTAGTGGAAGTGAAATCAGGGTTATGTAACCGAAAAACCGGTTTCCACTCGAAAGTGGTTTCCTGCAACCTTTCTTTTCTTAATTGATTGGCGTGACCAATTCGGCTGACCACGCGAATGGGTGTGTGGTCACGGTGTTCAAGTGGCCACGGTGATAGATTTGTAGTGTGTTGAATAGGTGATTTTTATCTATTGAAAAAAACCGCATCAAAATCCGTTGTGTAGTTTCAAAGATTTAAGCTTACAAAGGGACATAGGAACAGAGAAAGCAACTTTGTTTTATACTATGTAGTGATACTAATGAAACATTTTTCTTTTGTTATTCTATTTTTGAAAATCTTTATCAAATTGGAAATTTTACCAACAGTTACTGTTATTCGTCTGTGTATACATCAACTATTTTTGTCATGTATGTTGTATGGTTGTTAATCTGAATAAACGTTTTTCTATTCTATGCAAATTGTTTTTAAGATCGACTCCCGTCTTTGACATGTACCAATAATTAAATGTTAAAAATTAAAAGTAGCAAAAAAAAAACACAGTCGCTAACGGTGAGGGAAAACATCGTGATGAAGCCTGCCTATACCTCCGAATAGGTAATAGCCCGTGCCTATATACGGCGATACGCTTAACTACCGTATCACGTTTGGTGTTGTCTATCTAGTGAAACGTGGGCTTCGGGTGACCAATGCCTAACATGACCACTCAAGCCCCTGACTACCCCGCTACAATAAAAAAGAAGTGTGTATACACAAGTCGTGAAGCACATGTATACGTTATGTTTATGTATATTATATTGGGACGTAGCTATTTTAAATTGATATAATATCTCCTAGATAACAATGTAGGATAAATATTGGTGCTGTGATGTCTTATTCTGATAAAAACAATAATTTTAATCATAAAAAAACATTTACGACTTGCGTGGAATACTACGGTGAGGGAAAACATCGTGAGGAAACCTACCTATCCCCGAACAGGTAATAGTTAGTGCTTGTAAATGGCGACATGGCTTACCACCTGGCATATTGAGTACTGACTTAGTCAACACGTGGGTTCGAGGTGGCCATAGAACTACCTTCGCAATTGCGGAGATGGACACCTGAACCTCTGACTGCTAGGGTTAATGGTCGTGAACGCGTTTGTCTTATCTTATATGTAAATAAACATACCAAAAACAGCACGACCCCACCCTTAAACCCACTATCCCCTCCTTCAGATTCTCCCCCCACTAAGCCGGTGAAATTGTCCAAAGGTCATTCGTGGCGAAAGTTAGGCAAAGACTATGTTGACCCAAGCAGATGGGAACAGTTGTACAACTTGTTTATTGAAATTGTCTCTCAGAGACAAAGTCAAGTTTTGGGTGTTAGAAATGTTTGATAGTCTGTTATATAATTAGATAAAAATAAAATAAATCACTACATAGTATAAAACAAAGTCGCTTTCTTTGTCCCTATGTCCCTTTGTATGCTTAAATCTTTGAAACTACGCAACGGATTTTGATGCGGTTTTTTAAATAGAGATACTTAGATTTATTCAAGAGGAAGGTTTATGTATAATAACATCCATTTAATAGCCAGAAGTGCGAAGCCGGAGCGGGTCGCTAGTAATTAGATAAAAATGAAATAAATAATTGATGAATGAAGTGTCGGATCCCAGGATTGGAGCGTTCTTCTCTCAGAGAATTAGCATAGCTATTCAGAGGGGGAACGCTATCAGTGTCTTGGAAACCCTACCACCCTCTGACAGCGATGACTATAAAGATGTTTTCTATACAATCTAATTTTTATTTCTACTCTCAGTTTATAGCTTTAATTTGTGTACCCATGATTACTGAATAATTAGGTTAATAAATAATAATTAAAAGGTTATATTATAAATGTCCCATAGGAGGCGACTAAGGGACTAGTTGTAAATGGAATCAATTGGGCGATAGGCTAGCAAACTGTCACTAATGTTACATATATCATCAACCTTAATATTGATGCTAAAAAGTGACCTAAGAGATATTGTATCTCTGAGGTTTTGTCCACTTCGAAAGTGGTTAAAAGACGTGAATGTTCAGATATGTATGTCTTAAATGTCTTATTTATACGGTGAGGGAAGACATTGTGAGGCAACCTAGCTGTTCCTCTAACAAATAATAATAAGTAGGGGTAAATACCTTTATTGGAATGCTAACTGAAAATATTAATAAGACAATAATTAAAGAAAAATTATTGAAAGCTCATAAAAAAGGATGAAATATGCACACCAAAATATAGCAAAGGTTAGGTTTGCGTTGGGACTATATTATTTTGGTGTGCAAAACAGTATTTTTTGGTAGGCGTTTAAACCATAATTAAATGTACATCTAAAATTCCGTAATTTATACTGTCGTACAAAATCGTATCGTACGGTTGGGTTTGTCAATGTATTATTTTTGTGTATAGTTTAGTTCAGTTTGAATTTTGATGTATGTATGTATTCCGTATATTTTTTGTTCGTTTAATTACTACCTTTATAATAAAACCTTGATGCAATGAAAACATCTCCTTGGTCACTTATTAGCATGAATATTAAGGTTGTCATATCACCGGAACATTGGTGATAAGTTACTAGCCCATCGCTCAAAAGATTCCATTTACACCTAGTCCCTTAGTCGCCTCCTACGACAAGCCGGGAAGAACGGCAGCTAGTTAGCATTATTTTTACGTCACAGACTAGTACAGACATACTATGTATTGTATCAGTATTTTCAATATCTCTCGTAATGTGACACAAAAAGACAAACAAATACAAATGCGGTCACGACCATTAACCCTTGCGGGGTAGTCAGATATTCAGTTTTCCATCTCCGCAATTGCGAAGGTAGTCATTCTATGGCCACCTCGAACTCACGGGTTGACAAAGTCAGTACTCAATGTCACAGGTAGGAAGCCATGTCGCCTTTACAAGCACTTACTATTACCTGTTCGGGGAACAGGTAGGTTACCTCACGACGTTTTCCCTCACCGTAGTATTTTTAATATTCATTACGTGCTTAAGTAAACACGTGGGTTCGACGTGGCCATAGAATCACTCACTTTTATTTACGGAGATGGACACATGAACTTTAGAATAGGCGAAAGTTATCCAAAGACTAAAACCTGACCTGTACAGATAGGAAAGTTGTGTAACGTGTTTGTTTAAATGTCTCTCAGAGGCAAAAAAACTACTTTTGGGTATTAGAAATGGTAAACTAGTTTTGGGTTTTTTTGTTATCTAATGTGATTAGTGGAGACTAATTTGAGAAAGGATGTGAATGTTTTCTTATCTAATCTGGTTATTTGTAATACGTTTTCTATTTAACTATTAATATTAGTTAAGGTTTACTAATTAAAGTAAGAGATTTATTTCCGGAAGGTCTTACGTAATTTTATTAATAAATTTTAATATTTCATTTACTTTTTAAATGTATTGTATTATACATACAAATAGTGTCACTTGTAAGTAATATTCTTCTATTAACTTATAATACTAAGTTATCTATTAGGTTAGGCAGGTATCTTTCCCATCATAATGATTATTTGGGACTGTGTCTTAGAAAATATTTATGTATTATGCCTTAGATTACACCGAAATAAAAATAAGCTCCTATTTTTCATTACCATTTATGACGAAACCTTAACTTGCCTTCTTTAATTTGCTTACTTTAATTACAATTTATAATCCTAAGTGAAAAAAAACGAATGGAATTTCAAGTTATCATAAATAAAGTGATCATTATAATTGGCTACAATTAGATCTAATTCATTTGTCAGTAACTAAAGCATATATCCATTGTATTGAACTTGTCTCTCATTTTACATTTAATTTTATGCTTTTGACTGTATTTATCAGGTCAGGTCAGGGCAGTTCCCAATGTGATAGGTTCACTTCTTATCACATTGAGTATTGTCTATCAAGTGAACCGCTGGCTTCGAATAGCCCATGGCTAACATTTCATTAAATTTTCAGATATTGGCACTGAAGCCTCTGACTACATTAAAAAAGCCTACACACAAATCGTGAAACGTATGTATTTACACATTTTCGCAAAACTCATTACTAGGAACAATTCCTATATATTAATTTCTGTTATTATCGAAACTGACCAATCTACCCAATAGCTTAGTCTTTGGCGACGTCAAAGGTCGCGTGGAGTCGTGAACCGAAATGCTGTTGAAATCACTTTCATTTGCTCGCTTGGGAAATGTATTCAAATGTTTAGTTTACATATCTATGGGATTTCCGGTAGACGACCGGTGGCTTTGCTAGTGTGTGTGTGTGTGTGAACTATCTCGTCTTTAGAGGTTGAGTATTAGATATTATAGTTACATATATAAGAATACTATGAGTACTTCACTGTAAATATATAAGTAAATTAGATATATTCGTATTCCTGAAACTTTTATTGAATAGTAAAAGTAGTTTAATAAGTCACTATTAAACAATCGGGGTGTTATACAAATATAAAATGATACCGCAGATAAAATAATAATACGAGTATACAAACCCGGGTCCGGTGAACCGGGATGCGATTTCGGTCGAATTATCGCTATCAAAGATTATAGTATTATATATATATTTATAGTATATATATATATTTATATATAGTATTATATATATTTATAGGACATAAAGAAATCTTAAAAAAATAAGCTTTAATATACAAAACGTCACATACAAACAATATAATTTTATTACGCAAATTTCTGATTACAATCACAAATTCCCATTTTTCAAAACTCGACAAACAACTCTATTAACATCCATTCACCTCTACATTCACACTTTTAGACACATATACATACATTTACGTCCTTTAATCTCTTTCGGAGTAGATAGAACCCCGGAAATATAACATCACCTAGGTCACTTTTTAGCCTTAATATTGGCGTTTTGATGTTATAATAGAACATTGGTGACAGTTTGCTAGCCTATCGTCCAATAGATTCCATATACCCCTAGTCCCTTAGTCGCTTCCTACGACATGCCAGGCAGAACGGCAGCTAGTTAGCATTCTTTTTACGTCTCAAACTAGTATCTATATGATACACACTTTAAAGAATTTTAAAGTCTTTAAAAACGTTACGTAAGAACTTTTCCCCCATAAAGGTGCGTTTACAACCTGCCAAGTGGCATCTTCAAGTGAAAGTGCTAAACCGGTTTCAACGCGGCACGGAGTTTAAATGTTGACTTTTGACAAGCGGAGAGAAAATATTGAAGAGAAAACGTCATAATATTCATACATACGAATAAACACATACATAACATAACATACGCTTCACGACTTGTGTATTCACACTCGTGAAGCGTATGTTATGTTATGTATGTGTTTATTTTATATGGCGGGGTAGTCAGAGGCTTGAATGCCCATCTCCGAAATTTCGAAGGCATGCTAGGTATGGGTCATTCCAAGCCCGCGTATCACTAGATAGACAGCATAGGCACTGACTATTACCTGTCCTGAGGGATAGGCAGGTTTCCTCACGATGTTTTCCCTCACTGTTACCGACTGTATGTACGTAAATGAAATACACATATTTAAATTTCATTCATTGGTACATGCCAGAGTCGGGATTCGAACCTAGGACCTTTCTCATACGAAGTCCGAGGTCTTACCCACTGGGCTACAGCCGCTTAAACACGTACATTAAGGCAGTAAGACATGACAGACAGATAGACGCCATATTGTAAAAGAGTGATGTTAAAAGTACTAACCACCGAGTGTGTATGAGGAGATGTATGAGTGTCAATGAAGCGAAAGTGGTTTGTTAGGGTCAGATGGCGATCCGTGATCTTTGCCTACCCTTCTACAGGGAATCAGGTGTGATGTGTATGTTTGTATGTAAGTATTCATATAAACATATTCATTAAGGCAGTGTGAAGAACAGAAGAGCATGTATGAGAAGATTAATGGGTGTGAGTGAAGGTATTTGTCAGGATCATTCCAGGTGGCGATCGATAGCCTCTGTCTACCTACCTATCTTTATATACTATTTAGGACACTGTTACACCAATTGAGCTAGCCCCTTGGTAAGTTCATTAAAGACATGTATTAAGGGTATAATCAACGTATGTTAAAGAAATATATACTCATTAAAAATAGATAATTACAACATAACTAAGTCTAAAGTTTGTATTATAAGTATATCTTTTATATTTATAAAAATGTAGTATGTCCCGTGCTAGATTGCTAAGTAGCTGCCGTTCTTACCGGCATGTCATAGGAGGCTACTGAAGGACTAGGGGTCAATGGAATCTATTGGACGATGGGATAGCAAACTGTCACTAATATTACATCACAACCAATAATTATACTCAAAAGTGACTTAGGATAATATATCTCCGAGATTGTATCCACCCGAAAGGGATTAAAGGACGAGAATGTATATATACATACATACATGCACATCACGCCTGATTCTCTGTAGAGGTGTAGGCAGAGGTCACGGATCACCATTTGTCCTACTGACAGACCACTTTCGCTTCAGCGGTAATAGGTACTCCTGTCCGTCAGCCTTTTCTCAATATGGCGTCTATCTGACTCTCATATGTCTTATTAGGCCGGCCCCTACGTAACCGCCCTTCCACTTCACTCACATATATTCCTTTTGTCAATCTGCTATCATTCATCCGCATAACATGTCCAAACCATCGAAGCATGCTCTTTTCAATCTTAGTCACTACATCTTCTTTCAAAACACAACCTTCCCTTATCACACTATTTTTAATTCTATCATTCAATGTCACTGCTAACATGCTTCTCAGTGACTGCATTTCGACGGCATTGATTCTACTTTCATCCTTCTTTTGCCATACCCAACTTTCACTACCATAAGTCAATGTTGTATATGTATGTATGTATATTCCAAGCTTATATCTACCCGCTCTGGCTTCAGAGTCAACACGTATGTAGATATTGTTCTAGAGATACAGTGACCTAGATAATTAACAACGTAAACTATTCCAATTGTTCTATGGGAAAAAGAGCGACAATGACTTTGCTTCTTATGTAACTACATACATACATATCATACACACACATCCGTTTCCCTACAGATTAAGCAAAGACAAATTAATATATTCAAAAGACAAACACGACCATTAACGCTTGCGGGGTAGTCAGAGGTTCAGGTGTCCTCTGCAATTCCGAAGGTAGTGATTCTGTGGCCACCTCGAACCCACACGTTGACTAAGTCAGTACTCAATGTGACTGGTGGTAAGCTATGATCGCGGCCTACCCCGTCTAACTATATACATACATACATATCATACACACATGTCCTTTATTCCCTGTTGAGGTGGACGGAATTTCGGCAACATGATATCTAATATCTCCTAGGTCACTTTTTAGCATGAATATTTGGGGGTTATAAATAAATACTGATACATTCACGTTCTTCAATCCCTTTCGGGGTGGACAGAACCTATATTTATCTCTATTTTTTAGATATAATATTTTTTTATATAATAGTTACTAGCCCATCCCCTCATACATTCCATTTACCCGTAATCTCTTATTCACCTCCTACGACATGCCGGGAAGAACGGCAGCTAGTTAGCATTCTTTTTACGTCCCAGCTAGCACGGGATTAAAGTAATGGTCAATGTATTAAAGTAACATTGTTTTAATAGATTCGTAATTTATTTAATGAGAAGGTAGTTTACTTGATTGCGTACAAAGCTTATAATATATTGGCTATTAAATTTACATTTAAATAAGTGTCTATAACCGCCGTGGTGCGATCGATTAAGCACCTGAACGCTAATCGTGAGGGTTCGATTCCCGGTTGAGGCAAAGAAAAGAACTACGCTTTTCGTCTGCTTTCCAGTCTGCTCGTTGATTATATATGTATTTATTTATATATAATAAGTATATATTTGTTAAATATACGTTGATTAGTACCCTTAACACAAGTCTTTAATGAACTTACCAAGGGGCTAGTTCGATTGGTGTAATAGTAGTCCTAAAATATTATTATAACCGTCGAGTGTGTATGCAAGACTAAAGTGAGCATCCTAAAAATTTAATAGTGTGGTCTATTACGTACTATAATATAATATAACATTTAAATAATTTTATACATATATACCGAGAAAAAAGACAGGTATTCAGCTTTATATTTACATCCTATATTAACACGAAACATACATAGGCAGAGATCACGTACCCCTATTTTACAGGAACCTGACTCCTCATACACACTCGGCGGTTATAGGTACGTCTAACGTCACCCTTTTTCAATATGGCGTCTATCTGACTGTCATTAGTCTTATTGGGCCAGCCCCTACGTAACCGCCCTTGCACTTCACTCATATATATTCCTTTTGTCAATCTACTATTTAACTTTATGTCTAAAAATGATCCGAATGTATATGAGAAGATATGAGTGTCAATGAAGCGAAAGTGGTCTGTCAAGACAAATGGGGATCCGTGATCTCTGCCTACCCCTCTACAGGGAATCAGGCGTGATATGTATGTATGTCTGAAAAGGGGCTAATATATAGATATTTTAAAAATGAAAGTGTATACATATGCATTGACTAGTACGTATGTATGTTCATAATTGTATAATTTATGCAAATTGCATTTTGAAAATAATACACTGTTTTACATATGTATGAAGAAGGAGTTTCTCTTAAGTTTTGTTCCACTTTTCTTTCTCTACTTAGTCTACCAAGTCCACTAGTGCTTTTTTCATATCAGTTCGATATAAGTTCAGTAACAGTGTCAAGTTGTTCTTGGAATAGGAAAAGTGACAAATTTCGTCTAAAATTAGCGAAATTTGACACATTGCTGTCATGAATGGTGAAATCTGACATTTATGCTAATCCACCACCAATCTCACACTATTACTGAAGTTATATTGAATTGCGATTGAGCTGAAACGCATTAGTAGATTTGAACGTTAAGTTCGAGAGGACTTAGGTTCGATTCCCGGAGGAGGCAGAGCTAGGAACTACGCTTTGCATCTGCTTTCCAGACTGGCTATGTACGTGTTTTTAACTATGTATGATAAGTATAATATTTGTTAAATATACCTACGTTGACTAAGTACCAAGGCGATGAAAATAAACTGCGTAAAAGTGTCCTACAAAATTATTATAGTTAGAGCTAACTAGCTGCCGTTCTTCCCGGAATGTAGTAGGTGACTAAGGGACAAGGGGACAATGTTATCTATTCGTATTGACGGCTGTTAACTCATATAATGTAAGAATTAATTACTACTTTAATCTAGTTTAGTATGTGGATTGATTTATTGCTTAAATGTCAAAGCTCGTATTATATAATTTAAATGTAGAGTCGTATTTATAGGACAATCAGTACATTATTTGATTTATAAATCTGTGGTTACGTATATATTAATGAATTTATTAGAATAAGTAGGTATTTGAATTAATCTATTTATAGAATCTCACAAAACTAGTATTTATTTAGCTGGATGCACTCACTATTTTAAGTTGCAGCACCGGTATTTATTTTACATCTTTCTTATATATAGATATTTCAATTAATATAATGAAATTATTATAGGTAAAATGTTTGAGTAAATTTACGATATTAATTACAGAATAAAACTTACCATTTTAGCAGCTACTTCTTTAACCAACAACTTCTTGAACGCAAAAATTAATTAAATCACAATATTTTCGTTATTTTATCACTACATACACTAAAAATCCTTAAAATATTATTACAAAAAAATATTAGGATTACAAAATGTCACTCGTTTACCGCGTTTTTGAAACTTTTTAAACGCGCGACCTGGATCAACAGTTCATTGTGCCAAGCGAAAAATAATTTATAAAAAATTATTTGAGCACATTTTCGTTGGTTTTTTCACATGTGCTAATGATCGGCGTGTATGGAAGCGACTGCGCAGTATGAGAACGAGTTTTGTAAGAAAGAAAGTGGGATGTCAACTTCCCATACACTATCACTCGGCGAGATGAGCGCAGGCGGAAATGAACTTTACGCGTAAGGTCGAAAGTTGAATTTCTATTGTGGAAAGAGCGTGTATTTCGCAAAGGTTAAAAACAAGGAGGATTTAATTGCAGATTATAATTTTCCAACTGACTTAAGAACTTTTCATTCGGCCTTGTATATTCAATTATATTTATATGTACTTTAGTTAAACAAATACATATATATATATATATATATATATATATATATATATATATATATATATATATATATACAAACATCTAAAGATTCTGGGACGTAAAAAGAAAGCTAACTAACTGCCGTTCTTACCGGCATGTCGTAGAAGGCTAAGGGACTAGGGGTAAATAGAATCTATTGGGCGATAGGCTAGCAACCTGTTACTAATGTTTCATATGACATAAAAACCCCAATATACATACTAATAAGTGAGCAATAAGATATTTTCTTGTCTCAAAGGTTCTGTCCACCCCGAAAGGGTTTAAAGGACGTGAATGTATATGTATGTATATACTTACGTTATTTAATCCATTTAAGAATAGACAGAATCTCGAAGAAATAGTATAAATAAGCTCACTTTTAGTATAAATATTGGGCTTTTGCTGATATTTAAATGTAACATCAGTGACAGGTGGCTAGCCCATCGCCCAATAGATTCCATTGACCCCTAGTCCCTTTGTCGCCTCCTACGTCATGCATATTGACTATGTAAAGTGATTAAATAAATGTAGTCTAATAGTTTATAGTCTTTGGTATGTACAGAATGTTGGAGACAATATTTTCTCGGTCAGTTTTATCATAATTCATAATTACACGAGGTATATTAGTGATTACATACATACACATCACGTCCTTTCTTACACAATGGTATCATATATCCCTATTTGTCTTAATAAACTACTTTCGCTTCATTGACACTCATACACCTCTAACACTCGGCGGTTATAGGTACTCCTAACGTCACCCTTTTCCAATAATTCTTAAATATACGTTGACTAGTACCCTTAACACAAGACTTGAATGAACTTACCAAGGGGCTAGTTCAATTGGTGTAATGGTGTCTTAAATCAACCCATAATTAAAGTAACCATATTATGCTGCATTGACATTTCTAATCCACTCCACGTTTCCACTTCTATAAGGTCCCAGGTTCGATGCTCATTGAGTATTGAATATATTAATTATAAGTGAATTAGATTCCATTGACCTCTAGTCCCCTAGTCCCTTCGACATGCCGGGAAGAACGGCAGCTAGTTAGCATTCTTTTTACGTCCCAGACTAGCGTTTGAAATCGTGAGAACTGACTAAAATAAGGAAACCACAGTACAAAAAACACTTTCGTTTAAACCACAAATTGTCGAATACAATGATTTATTATTCACTGTCTACTCCTTTGTGTGGTTAGCGTGAATGTATGATCACGCCTTTAAGGTTTGAAGAGGTAGTCAGGGGTAAGGTTCCGGGTTTGATTGTCATTTGGAACATATATGTATGTATAATAATATTCGGGACATTATTACACCAATTGAAATAGCCCCTTGGTAAGTACATTTAAGACTTGTGATGTACTTATTTTATATAGATAGATACATATTAAGTATATAATTCGATGTAGCTCAGTTGTTTGGAGCTTGACTCTGTATCAGTGGGTACAGGGTTCAAATCCCGCTTGAGCATGTACCAAAAGAAATGAAGTTTAATGAATTTCTATGTACAATTTCAAATGCACTGAATACTACAGTGAGGAATACATTGTGAGGAAACCTACCTTTTTCTCGAACGGGTAATAGTTAGTGCTTGTAAATGGCGACATGGCCTATCACACACCTATCACATTGAGTGTTAACTGTCTGGTCAACACGTGGGTTCGTGGTGGCCATAGAATACTACCTTCGCAATTGCGGAGATGGACACCTGAACCTCTGACTACTCTGTTAATGGATAGATTGTGATTGAATCTGTCGCGATGGGTTAGCATCCTGTCACCCATATGACATCGCCACCCCAATATTCATGCTAAAAAGTGACCCTAGGTCTACTAAATCTAAACTAAATATACTAAATCTCCGAAGTTCTGTCCACCCCGAAAGAGATTAAAGAACAGTACATACATTCAGTATGTATATGTATTTATATAAAAGGGTGACATTAGAAGTATCTATAACCGCCGAGTGTAAGAAATGTATGAGTGTCAATGAAGCGAAAGCGGTCTGTCAGTGGGACAAATGGGGATCCGTAATCTCTCTACCTCTCTACAGGGAATCAGGCGTGATGTGTATGTATATATGTATGTACATATACATTCTCGTCCTTTAATCCCTTTCGGGTGGATAGAATCTCGAAGAAATATTATCTCCTAAGCCATTTTTAAGCATAATTGGTTATGATGTAATATTAGTGACAGGTTGCTATCCCAACGTTCAATAGATTCCATTGGACCTTAGTCTCTTAGTCACTGACATGCCGGTAAGAAAGGCAGCTATAGTATATTCGCTTTAAGTAAATAGTGACGTCATGATAATCAGAGGTCAAACTGACCAATGAGACGTGAGTAAATGAGAAAACAAGTCACATTGACCAATAACAGACAACCCCTATAAAATCTCACTGGTTAAATCATGGGGACCTGATGACGTCACTATTTTCTTAAAGCGAATATACTATAGTTAGTTTATCAGTCGTGATGTGTATGTATATTGACCCCAGTAGTCTTCTCTTACACAGCGCGGTTACGCAAGAGTTAATGGGATCACTTTCTTTAGACTTTTATCTTCGTATATGGACATCTCACAGTTTTCTTTCGGGGTACCTTAGGCAAATATTAACTCATGATTAATAACTAACGGGACTTATCGCGTAAGTTTTTATGTAATAAAGTTAAGTCCTGCCCGTGACCATGGCTGCTGCAACGTAGCCGAAACGTCGGGTTAATAAAGGTAACTTTATTATATAAAAACTTACGCGATAAGTCCCGTTAGTTATTAATCACGAGTAGAAATCGAAACTATAAATATTAACTCGTACTTAAATACAAAAGACAAACGCGTTCACGACTACTAACTCTTAATATAAATCGTCAAGTGTCAAAATTGCAGTTGAAATGTCAAATATCGTTTAGACTATGGTGAAATTTGTCACTTTAGCTAATGCACTACCAAATTCACACTATTACTGATCTGATATTGAATTGCTATTTTGCAAATGCATTTGACGTAGCTCAGTTGTTTGGGGCTTGGCTCTGTACAGTGGGTACAGGGTTCAAATCCCGCTTGAGCATGTACCAATAGAAATAAAGTTTAATGAATTTCTATGTACATTTTCGTAATAAAAACACATTTTCGAAATGCATCGAATTATACGGTGAGGGAAAACATCGTGAGGAAACCTACCTGTTACTCGAACAGGTAATAGTCAGTGCTTGTAAATTTCGACATGGCTTATCACCCGTCACATTAAGTACTGACTATCTGGTCAACACGAGGTTTCGAGGTGGCCATAGAATTACTACCTCTGCCATTGCGGAGACGGATACTTGGTCCTCTGATTAGCAAGGATTCATAATAGTAAAATTTTATGATATTTCATATTTTTATGTTCCTTAAAAATCTATTTTCAATAAATAAAATTGCACTAAAACCTACCTTTTTAATTAAATACATATACCTATATATTCACGTCCTTTAATCCGATTCCGGACGGACAGAACCTCGGAAATATATTATCTTCAGGATCATGTTTGTTAGAGAATAGTCCTTTTCAGGACCATGTTACTGAGACAATAGTCATTTTCAGGATCATCTTCGTGATAGATTAGTCCTTTTCAGAAAAATGTTACTAAAAGAATAGTCCTTTTCAGGTCCATGTTACTCAGAGAATAGTCCTTTTCAGGAAAATGTTACTAAGAGAATAGTCTTATACAGGACCATGTTACTAAGTCACTATTAAGCATAAATATTATGTCATGTATTCGCCCCGAATATAGTATTCTTATATTTGTGCTCTGGGTGAATAAATAACAAAGGAGACATTTTAAATAAAGTGCAACTCGCTCTTGATTCGCCTTTCACTCTCGTAGTGATCAAAATTGAATTAATGAAATTATCCAAAAGCCGGCTGAATGGTCGCCAATCGTCGCCTTTCTAATTTATGCCAAATATAATAAATATAATAGGGACGTAAAAAGAATGCTAACTAGCTGCCGTTCTTCCCGGCATGTCGTAAACTAAGTGACTAGGGTCAATGGAATCTATTGGGCGATGGGCTATCCAAATTATAATAATTCAAATAGGTAAGTATACATACATACACATTACGCCTGATTCCCTGTAGAGGGGTAGGCGGAGATCACGAATGCCCATCTGTCCCGCTGGTAAACCACTTTCGCTTCGTTCACACTCTTACACCTCTAACACACTCTCGGCGGTATAGGTACTCCTAACGTCACCCTTTTTCAATATGGCGTCAATCTGACTGTCATATCATAATATCATGATTCCTACGTAACTACCCTTCCATCTCACCCACATATATTCCTTTTACTAATCTACTATTTACTATTAATTAATTTTTAGATATATATATATTTTCCAAAAGACTAACATTTATTCTGTCCACCTCTTCGAAGATTGTACCCGTGAGAACAAATATCTATTGACAATAACACGCTTCCGTCAAATCATAAAACTATGTGTGTCAATTATCTATGTGTATGTATATATATGTGTGTGTAAATAAACATAGGTAAAGTGAAAATGACACTAATCAATAAGTATAATATGAACTAATCTAGTCTGGGATTTGAAAAGAATGCTAACTAGCTGCCGTTTTTCATCTGGTCAACACGTGGGTTCGATGTGGCCATAGAATCACTACCTTCGCAATTGCGGAGATGGACACCTGAACCTATGACTACCCCGCAAGGGTTAATGGTGGTGAACGCGTTTGTTTGTTTGTTTCTTTATTCTACAGTGTATTTTTTTTCTAATTTAATATAGAGTAATAACTATAGTTTTAAGAGATTCGCGATTTACACTCATGATTAATAACTAACGGGACTACTTAATTACATTTACTCAATCCATATGGAAACGTCGGGTTAATAAAGGTAACTTTATTATATAAAAACTTACGCTATAAGTCCCGTTAGTTATTAATCATAGAGTAATAACTAGTTGTTTCCTTTCGTTCAAGTTTAATCTATTGGGAACAGCTATAGTAACACACTATTGGGGTGGCCAGAACCTTGAAGTCACGATAATAAATCTCCTTAGACACTTTTTAGCATGGATATTGGGGTTGTAACATCATATGGAACGTTGGTGACAGATTACTAGCCAATTGCCCAATAGATTTCATTGACCCCTAGTCCCTTAGTCGCTTACGACATGCCGGGAAGAACGGCAGCTAGTTAGCATTCTTTTTACGTCCCAGACTAGCACAGTACGCAGATAGACGTAGGAGTAACGGTGAGGTTACGTTACAGCTAATAAGCACTCACAAATATTGTTTAAAGGCAAAGAGAAAACCGTTTGACACCAAACGTGCCTTATGAAATGTCTGTATGTTGTTCAATGGGGAGATAGAATGTAAATGTATGTATTGTGACAGTATTTACATCAATCAATCAGCCTATGTCAGTCCACTGCTGGACATAGACCTCCTCAAGGGTACACAAAACACGATCACTCGTGGCCCTCAGCCAACCACTACTAGCGACCTTTTTCAGGTCATCTATCCATCAGTACTTACATATAGGAAAATAATTCAATGCACAGCAATAATACTGAAATATACACCAAAATATAGCTAAATGCATAGCAAAGGTTAGGTTTGGGTTGGGACTGTATTATTTTGGTGTATATTCAGTATTTTAGGAGTGCATTTTCGTATTATCTGATGGTCCTTTAAACACTACCTTTACATATACATCAAGCCCGCTTCCCTACAAAAGTAACCAAGCAAATATTTTCATCTATCCGACTTTATGTCAAATCTGAAAAGGATTAAATATCTCCTAGGTAACTTTTTATTTAATATTGGGACTGCGATGTCATAATGGAACATTGGTGACAGATTGCTAGCATATCGCCCAATAATTTTATTGACCCTAGTCCCTTAATCACAAACGATAAGTCGAGAAGAACGGCAGCTAGTTAGCATTCTTTTTAAGTCCGAGACTAGCACTGAACAAACATATTACCTATGTTATGTATGTAAGCGCCTATTAATATAATTCCAAACGAAATTCGAGTCATTTATATTCCCGCTGTTTATCTGCTCAAATTACATAAGTAGTTTGGTGAAGCGGAACCGAATGGTTATTATTAACACAATATTTGTAATGTGGAGCAATTTTACACATATTGAACTAGCCTTGTTACAGTTTATTTACAAATTGTGTAAGATCAGGAACTTGGGACTGTGGAGGTTGTCAGCCAATCGACATGGAGATCTGAAGAAGAAAGTGGCATAGAATTGACCCATGGAGTAATTAATAAGAGGAGTGGGCCTTACGCAATATTTGTATGGAAACTATCGTGGCATTACGCGGGGTAAAACGAGGTACGCGGGATGGAGGGGCGATATTACAACCAATCAAAACACGGCATTTTGTGAGACGAAACATAGGTATATTCTTTCTAATACACATTTTTAGACTCCACACCAATTAAAACACGCCATTTGGACTCCGCACCGCGTAACGGGGACCGCTCCATCGCCGGGTCCTCGAAAGTAGCGCTGAAATGGTTTCCCCAAGGTTCTCGAAAGGTGGGTAGGCCGAAACAGACTTGGTGTTGATCCGTCAAAAACGTGGCTCTCGGTCTTGGCTTACCATGGGCTGAGATTGAAGTCATCGCGCAGGATAGACTCAGGTGGCGTGCTTTGAAGGCTCTATGGCCATGATGAGGGATTCAAGGATTTAAGTAAATAAGTATGTAAAGAGATTCCGTTCTAGTCTGGGTCGTAAAAAGAATGCTAACTAGCTGCCGTTCTTTCCGACATATCGTATGCGACTAAGAGACTTTGATATAATGGAGTATATTGTATACAACTTTGGCACTGTTCCCTCTGCGGCTCAGACGGAGGATCGGCGTCGTGAACTTTCCGGTTCCCGACATATGCTGAGTCTGGGCCCTTTCACGGCAGCAATACAGCGCGCTCCACAATTACTGTTGTTTGTATGTATTTGTACCAATTTTTGTAATGTGTGTTGTATTGTTGTGTTTGTGATTAAACGTTTTTCTATTCTATTCTATATTGTGCGATAGGCTAGCAATCTGTCACCAATGTTCTATACATATACATACTTATATTCACGCCTCTATGTCCCCTACAAGATAGGCAGAGACTATCGACCGCCACCTAGAACGATCCTCAAAATTTCTTAAATGTTCTATATGACATCACAACCCTTAATATTTATCTTAAAAAGTGACCTAGGAGATATTATCACGTCTGCAAGGTACTGTTTACTCCGAAAGGGATTAAAGGACGTGAATGTATATGTGAGTACCTACACCTTATTAAAATTCCTCACTACACGAGATGTCACAATTAAAACACAAAAGTATTACGTCACGCGCGGTTTTCAAGTTTCTCTTTTGTTTGTGAATTTACGCTTTTAATAATGGCGTCGTAAATTTCGACTGACACACTTGTGAAGTGTTACAACATTACACGTCACGGCACCTTCTGGGATATACAGAGGCTTAAGTGACTAAAATATTAAGGTATACATGCATACATATTTGACGACCTCCGTGGCGCGATCGGTTAGACACCTGAACGCCAATCGTGAGGTCCCAAAGATTCCCGGTGGAGGCAGAGTTAAGAACTACGCTTTTCTACTGCTTTCCAGTCTGGTCTTTGATTATATATGCTATATATGTATTTATCTATGTATAATATGTATACATTTCTTAAACATACGTTGACTTAACCTTAACACAAGTCTTAAATGAACTTACCAAAAGCTATTTCAATTGGTGTAATATTGTCTTTAATTAACCCATAACAACAGTAACCATAGTATATTGTACTGACATTTGTAATCCACACAACGTTTCCACTTCTCTAAGGTCCTAAGTTCGATGCTCAATAAGCCATTACACTATCCGTGCTTACACGGTGCTATCAAGTGAAAGTTAATCACTTTATGAGGAGACGACCTTCTGAACCGGTTGCTATTGAGCCATAGGTCATTTACGCGTAATGGGACGTATGAGAACGTTAACTAGCTGCCGAACTTTCGCTAATCGTGAGGTCCCGGGTTCGATTCCCGGTGGAGGCAGAGTTAAGAACTACGCTTTTCTACTGCTTTCCAGTCTTTATTTAACATATATTGATAAAGGGTGACGTTAGAACCTATAACCGCCGAGTGTAAGAGGTGTATGAGTGTCAATGAAGCGGAAGTGGTAAGGATGGATTCAAATGGGGATTCATAATCTCTGCCAAAGCTTGTATAGGGAAAAGGGCGTAACCTAAACTAATATTATAAAGCTGAAGAGTTTGTTTGTTCGTTTGAACGCGCTAGTCTCAGGAACTACTGGTTCGAATTCAAATATTCTTTTTGTGTTAGATAGACCATTTATTGAGGAAGGCTTTAGGCTATGTAACATCACCCTGCTACTAATAGAAGCGAAGAACAGAATATAAAAATCAAATTATAATAACAATGCCATCTATGTTTCATTTATTGAAAACTTCTGAATAAATAAAAATGTGGCAAACTATTTGATATTGCTTGAAACCTACCTCAACAGGTAATAGTTACTGCTTGTATATTATATGAATGTATGATGGATAGTAATGTGTATGTATATGTATGTTTATTACTATAATATCTTTACGTCCCAGTTGTTTGGGGCTTGACTCTGTATCAGTGGGTACAGGGTTCAAATCCCACAGCATGTACCAATGGAAATGAAGTTTAATGAATTTCTATCTTGACGACCTCCGTGGCGCGATCGGTTAGACGCCGGAATGCTAATCGTGAGTTCCCGGGTTCAATTCCCGGTGGAAGCAGAGTTAAGAACTACGCTTTTCTACTGCTTTCCAGTCTGGTCGTTAATTATATATGCTCTATATGTATTTATCTATATATAATATGTATATGTTTCTTAAATATACGTTGACGGCACTACCTTAACACAAGTCTTAAATTAACTTACCAAGGAGCTAGATCAATTGGTGAACTAATGTCCAAATATTATGATTATTATTCTATCTACAATTTCGTAATAAAAGTCATATTATCATTGAATCATTAACAGAGAAATCTCTCTTGCTTCACGCACCCATTAACCTTCTTACATGCTCTTCTGTTATACTCAATCCTAAAGCGAAGATTATCGTGTCAATCATATTATTTCAATCACATAATGAATACAGTAGCCATTAGAAAATCGAAGATGATTATCTACTAAGCCACTTAGCATATGACCCGGGTTCGATTCTCAATCATTGCTCCAATGTGAAATGAAAGGAAATGCTTTTTATTCAATATGAGGATTATAAAATCACTTATTGAATGTAAAAAAAAAACTTACATTTCCACCGGAAAAGTTGTCTTTACAATTAGTTAATTTTAAGCAAGTTTAAATAAATCTAATTAAACTATTGGCATTTCGTAAAGCAAAATCCTGTAGAGAAGAAATGCCAAGAAACTCTGCAGACATATTTCATTGCAACTTAATTAAATAATCCATCAGAATGAGACTGCAGCCTAACCAGCAACCAACGAATATTATGACCAACATATTAAAGGGGTCCCAATAAGAACATGCATCGTGAGGCTGCAATCACACCATATACTATTCATGCACCTACAGCGTGGTACATATAAACACATGACGCCTGATTCCCTATAGTGTTGGCAGAGATAAGGAATCCTCCTTTGTATCAATGCTTACTTACACTTACTTACATCCTTACAGCTTTTTACTTATACACATTTGGTGGTTATAGATACTCCTCAATCTGACTGTTATATCGCAATTAAAATTTTAAGCGTAATGTACCGATTACTACGTTGAGCGAAAACATTGTGATAAAACCTACCTGTTCACCGAACAGATAATAGTTAGTGCTTGTAAATGGCGACATGGCTGACCACCTGTCACATTGAGTACTGACTATCTGGTCAACACGTGGGTTCGAGGTGGCCATAGAATAACTACCTTCGCAATTGCGGAGATGGACACCTAAACCTCTGACTACCCCGCAAGGGAAATATGTCGAGAAAGTGTTTGAGATTTTTTGTTATGTGTTGGATGATTAATTGGTAATATGATAGAAAAATATCCAGCTTTAACACTATGCAACTAAGAAGGTTCTTAATAAATGACTGAAATACCATAACCTCGTAAATAAGGAATAATAATTTTTAAAATCTCTATAATCAGTAAACTTAACATTTGCTCCAGTGGAGATTGCAGGGCTGGTAGCTTCCTCCGCCAGAGGATTAGTCTGGCTATTCAGAGGGGGAACGCTGCCAGCATATTGGGCACTGCGTTTCAACGACAGTGACAATTTTTTAGATATATTTTTAAATTATTTTAATTAGTTTAAAGTTTGTAAATATCTTCTAAAAACGTCCAAGAGTGGAGACCGCGTCTCAGTAAACGTAGTGTGGGGCGCCCCCCGGCAAGGTGGGAAGACGACCTGCGCAGGTTGGCCGGCATCGAATGGATGCGAACGGCCACTGACAGGGAGAAGTGGCGTCATTTGGGGAGGCCTATGTCCAACAGTGGATTGATACAGGCTGATGATGATGATGAAATATCTTTTTACTTTCTTGTAAAGATTCCTTGTTAAAATATTCACCAAAGTTATATAAAAGTCAAAGTCAAATGTTTTTATTTTAACACAAGTATAGTACATTCATTGAAAGTCAAAACATTTGACTGACACTGGTTGTCTCTTATCATTGAAATTCTACCGTTGGTTCGGAAGCCCTGGCTCGGAGAAGAACCAACAAGAAACTCCGGCTTTCAGGATTTTTTGCCCAGTGTCTTACAAAAACAAATTATAAAGAAACATAATTATCTTTGCACATATAGCTTAGATTAGAGACAATGTAAACTTAACTTGTCACGCTGGGTTCTAATAATTGTTCACTAGCCTTAAGCCTTACTTTAGACCTTAAATGCCTTCTAAGTCACCAAACAGAAAGAAAAACAGCTAGTTCGACGACCTCCGTGGCGCGATGGGTTAGACACCTGAACGCTAATCGTGGTGGGTTCGATTCCCGGTGGAGGCAGAGTTAAGAACTACGCTTTTCTACTGCTTTCCAGTCTGTTTGTTGATTATGCATGCTGTATATGTATTTATCTATATATAATATGTATACATTTCTTAAATATACGTTGGCTAGTACCCTTAACACAAGTCTTAAATGTACTTACCAAGGGGCTAGTTCAATTAGTGTAATAATGTCTGACAATATTATAATATTACTAGCGACCCGCTCCGGCTTCACACGGGTATAAAATATATAGCCTACTCCACTATTTAATGGATGTTCTTATTCATATAAACCTTCCTCTTGAATCACTCTATCTATTAAAAAAACCGCATCAAAATCCGTTGCGTAGTTTCAAAGATTGAAGCATACAAAGGGACTTAGGGACAGAGAAAGCGACTTTGTTTTATACTATGTAGTGATTATTATTTGATATGACCTAATCCCTTTAGTCACCAAACAGGAAGAAAGGCAGCTATAGTCTATTCGCGTTAAGTAAATAGTGACGTCATGATAATCAGAGCTCAAACTGACCAATGAGACGTGAGTAAATGAGGAAAGAAGTCACATTGACCAATAACAGACAACCCCTATAAAATCTCATTGGTTAAATCATGGAGACCTTGATGACGTCACTATTTTCTTAAAGCGAATATACTATAGTTCTTATCTATTGACGTCCCACCTACCTAAGCATTTTCTCTCACTACCTTGTTGGACAAGGTCGCTTCATCTCATCTTTACTTTCACCCGGTTCAATACCCGCTGAATATTCGTGACGTAAGACTATCGCATTCTTAGATGCTGTGGCAGGAAAAACAGGTAACTAACTAATAATAATAATAATAATATTTGGACATTAATACACCAATTGAACTAGCCCCTTGGTAAGTACATTTAAGACTTGTGTTAAGGGTACTAGTCAACGTATGTTTAAGAAATGTATACATATTATATATAAATAAATATATATATATAGCATATATAATCAACGACCAGACTGGAAAGCAGTAGAAAAGCGTAGTTCTTAACTCTGCCACCACCAGGAATCGAACCCGGGACCCCATGATTAGCGTTCAGGTAAACTAACTGCCGTTCTTCCCGTGTTAGGGAGGCGAGGGGTAAATGGAATCTAATTCTATCTTTCTATTTATATGTCAGTGCCTATATACGGCGATACGGTTCACTACCTATCACGTTGGGTGCTGTCTTTAGTGAAACGCGGGCTTAGAGTGACCCATACCTAACATGCCTTCGAAATTTCGGAGATGGGCATTCAAGCCTCTGACTACCCCGCCATGATAAATAGGTTGTGTGTATACACAAGTCGTGAAGCGTATGTTCTTTCTATTTACTATGTGAGACCGGGTCGCATCACGATAAATTAATAAAGATATATAAATACCTTCCCGCGACCACGGCCTATGCAACTGGGTTGAAACGTCGGGTGATATAAAGGTATTTATATCTTTATTAATTTAACGTGATCCGACCCGGTCTCACGTAGTAAATAAAATGATTATAAATCGCGAGTCTTTAAAAATAAGTAATTCTATCCGTCAAACAATGTTTTGTTCGTTAATAAATTACTTATTAGTAGTACTGAATATAGTCCATGTGTGAATCTGATAATAACATACATACACACATACGCTTCACGACTTGTATATACACACACCCTTTTTATTGTGAGGCTTGAGTGCCCATCTCCGAAATTTCGAAGGCATGTTAGGTATGGGTCACTCGAAGCCCGCGTTTCACTAAAGACAGCACCCAACTTGATAGGTAGTGAACCGTATTGCCGTATATAGGCACTGGCTATTACCTATCCCGAGGGATAGGTAGTTTTCCTCACCGTTAGCGACTGTAAATTATGTACGTTAATGAAAAAAACATAATTAAATTCATTCATTAGTACATGCCAGAGCCGGGATTCGAACCTAGTATCTTTCTCATAAGAAGTCAGAGATCTTACCGACTGGGCTATCTTTTAGTAAATGGTTTCCTATTCTATTCTAATTATAATAGGCGAGTGACTATGTAACCATTTTTCCATATGACATCACAAACCCAAAATGAAGGACAGAACCTTGGAGACACGACAATATCTCCTAGATCTCTTTTAACTTGAATTGACGTTAAATATAATTTCATTAGTAACCTCCTTTTACGACCTTTGGACAACCTCCGTAGCGCGATCGGTTAGACACCAGAACGTTAATCGTGAGGGTCCGGGTTCGATTCTCGGTGGAGGCAGAGTTAAGAACGGCGCTTTTCATCTGCTTTCCAGTCTGCTCGTTGATTATATATGCTATATATGTATTTATCTATGTATAATCTGTATATAATTCTTACGTTTTCTTACTAGTACCCTTAACACAAGTCTTAAATGAGTTTACCTAGGGGCTAGTTCAATTGGTGTAATAGTGGCTGTAATGAAACCTTGCTTGCCTCTTTAACCCGTAGTTCCTTAGCCCCTACGGAAAGAACGGCAGCTAGTTAGCATTCTTTTTCGTCCCAGTTTAGTCCATGCATCACGTATGTAATAAAGTGAATTTCGAGTGAGGAATGTCAAATATTTACTTGAGTAGAAAATGACTTTCTCAGTTTACGACCAAACAGGTTCTCGTAACTCACAATGAATGAAGCGGATGTTTAAAAGCCTATGTCATACATACACACATACATACATCACATACACACGTATGTAGTCACATAGTCTCTTTCAGGGTAGTCAGAGGATTGGTGTCCATGAGAAACAAATTTTCTGTCCTCCATTTGTATTAGTTTACGAATCTGGACGCTATTCATAAAAACATACTAAAATAAACCATGCAAATATCACTAGACATATCCTAACACAATATATATATATATATATGTGTGTGTGTGTATGTACATTTTTTTTACATTTGAAAACTGGCATTGTCGTGGCCACTATACGTTCGCGTGCTTCGAAATGTAAAATATTGTCTTTTGTCCTTATAAACGTAAACCTTATAAACAGTTACTGGGACTGCACTTTTAGCGTTGCCTGTACTGTAGCGTTGATTTACATTATTTTCCATGCCAAAAGTTAATGTTTGACGATTATTTTAAACCTCTGACCACCAATTTTCTAATAATTAAAGTCTTTCTTGATAAATTAGAGACATTCTTCTCAAGGCGGGTGTAGCGTGAAGAACAGAAGAGCATGTAAAAATGTTAACGCGTGTTTGAAGCAAGATATTTATCACCCGTTCCAGGTGGCCTAACTCTACCTATCCCTTAGGGACGTAAAGCTTGAATATATTGAAATTTTATTTCATATATTGATATGTAGTAAATAATTTTTGTATTGAAGTATACATTGTTCGATACCTTGTAATTAGTACGTCACCGAAAGGTTACCTGTTAGGGTGACGTACATTTCAGAATCAAATAAATAAATAATAAATATGTATGTATGTAGCGGCTGTAGCCCAGTGGGTAAGACCTCGGACTTCGTATGAGAAAGGTCCTAGGTTCGAATCCCGACTCTGGCATGTACCAATGAATGAAATTTAAATGTGTTTTTCATTTACGTACATAATTTACAGTCGCTAACGGTGAGGGAAAACATCGTGAGGAAACCCGCCTATCCCTCAGGATAGGCAATAGTCAGTGCCTTTATACGGCGATACGGTTCACTACCTATCACGTTGGGTGCTGTCTATCTAGTGCAACGCGGGCTGCGAATGACCTATACCTAACATGCCTTCGAAATTTCGGAGATGGGCATTCAAGCCTCGGACTACCCCGCTATAATAAAAAAGGGAGTGTGTATACACAAGTCGTGAAGCATATGTATGTATGTATGTGTGTTTAAACACTCTTCCATCTCCAAAGGACCGGATCTGCCTCCTCATACACTCTTACGCAACGCCACCTGTCAGGCAACTTTCGCTCAAAAAATTCATGAATCGATTCTCGCTTTTTATATCCTTGTTCAGACTATTACGACATCTTTCGCAATGTAAAGGTGGGATGACAACCTTCTCTCTTTCGGAGATGGTTCATGAATACACATCACGCTTGTTTCTGTGTAGGGGTAGGCAGTGATCTCGGATCCCCGTTTGGCCCTCTGACAAACTATTTTTGTTTCATTGACACTCATACACCTATAATCGCTGAGTGGATGAGGAGGTGTATGAGTGTCAACATATACATATATGACAATACACCCTTTTGGGATGGACAGAACCTCGGAGATATAATATTTCCTAGGTCACTTTCTGTTCGGTTCATAATTAGATGATTGACAGAATTGTTTTTATTTATGGTCATCGATGCAATGTCAGTCGTAAATAAAATCTTACACGGAGCTCACGTCTTCATAATTTAAATAACCCTAATGAATAAAATAAACAGTAACTTTTAGATAAATTTGGGGTTGTGATGACATAAAGAACATTGGAAACAGGTTTCTAGCCCAACGCCCAAAAGGTTTCATTTACCTCCAGAACCTAAGTCACCTCCTACGATATGCAGGGAAGAACGGCAGCTAGTTAGAATACTTTTAACATCCCAGACTAGCGCGACTCTCTATACAACAATTGAAACTTGTAGAGTAGTCAAAGGTTGAGTTTTAACTGTAGATTAGAGGTGTATGATTGTCAATGAAGCGAAAACGGTTCATGAGGATCCGAAATAATAAGGATCCGTGATCTCGGCCTACTCTTCTGTAAGGATAAAAGCGTAAAATGTATGATATATAATTCAATAACCTTTAAAGTTACTCCTATAATTACCTTAACAACTATAGTTAAGTAAAAGTAAATAATTGCTAAGACTGTTTATAAAGGAGTACAAGTTTGAATATAACCATAACCTTATTTAGAATAAGTAAAAGTCAGGAGCACGAAAGACCATATGGGTAACACATTTGTTCGAGGAGGCCATTGAATCACTACCTCCGCGATTGCGAAGATGTAAACGCGAACTTCAAACGCAAGGTATAATATTCGTGAAAATACTCGTATATATATATCTAATAAAAAATCAGAACAAATGTGTTATCCTTAACTCTACCTACACATTTAGTAAATATTTGTGTGTATGTGTTATAAATAGATATAAACACAGGGGTTCCATATTGTTTATTGGCAACGCTTCAATAGACAGAACAACCCTTATATTAAGTGGAGTACACGGTGTGAGAGGTAGCGAGTTTATATATTAGACAAGTTGTAACACCGGCTTTGCGCGATTCTGGCAGAATCTTCCCTAACCAAGGCATAGATAGTGCCATAAACTTCAAAAAGTCATTACAAAAAATAGAAATGCGAGTGCCATTGGAATTTGACGAAATACTCCATAAAATCGCGTTGACCTTGTTGACTAGAAGTGATAAATCAAACGCCATTTTGTTTTATTATTGAGGTAATGCTTCGATTTATTCTTACATTCTCATGTACGAAATTATTAATATAGTAGTGAAGGTAGAAACCAATAACAGAAAAACATGCATGAAAAATTTAATGGGTATGAGTAAAGCAAGAGAGATTTGTCACCCATTCTAGGTGGCCTTATAGTAAAGTGGAAGCGTTATATACGTTAATACATACGTATTAAAGAAGGTGATTTATAAATGTATGTATTTATTTATCATCATCTTATTTAATAAGAGAGAGAGACAAACAAACGACAAACACGTTCACGACCATTAACCCTTGCGGGGTAGTCAGAGGTTCCGGTATCCATATCCGCAATTGCGAAGGTAGTAATTCTACGGCCACCTCGAACCCACGAGTTTACCAAGTCAGTACTCAATAAGACAGGTGATAAACCATGTTGCTATTTATGAAAGACTCGCGATGTTTATTAATTTCAGTAAACGGGACTTATCGCGTATATTTTATAAACAAAGTATACGTATAAGTATATATACCCGACATTTCGGCCATGTTGCAATGGCCAATCACGGGTCAATCATCTTATTTTAATCTCTAATTACTTCTTTTTTTTATGTAGAATAACAATCTTTGTCCATATTTCGTACAATTTTAAATAAAATCAATAAATACGTTTCACTAATAAACTTGATGTGATACAACAATTTTATTTCAGTATTTCAAACAGTATTAAGGTGGTGAATCATAATTACGTACTGTGACCCAGTGAATTTTTATTTTTTTAAATTTGCATAGTGCAACCGCTAACGGTGAGGGAAACATCGTGAGGAAACCTGCCTAGGATAGGTAATAGTCAGTGCCTATATACGGCGATACGGTTCACTACCTATCACGTTGGGTGCTGTCTTTAGTGATACGCGGGCTTCGAATGACCCATACCTAACATGCCTTCGAAATTTCGGAGATGGGCATTGAAGCCTCTGACTACTCCGCCATAATAAAAAAGGGAGTGTGTAGACACAAGTTGTGAAGCGTATGTATGTATGTAATCGCTCCGCTTATGCCTTGTTCCCCAACCGTTTCTCACTCAGTGAACCGCACCAAACTACAACCCCACACAGTGTTGTGGCCGCCACCACTCAACAGGTGAGTCCGCTTTACATTAATAAGGTATATACGTAAAAAGAACGCTAACTAGCTGCCATTCTTCCATGATGAGGCGACTAAGGGACTAGAGGTCAATGGAATCTATTATATAATAAAAACACATTTACTAAATGCATCGAATTATACGGTGAGGGAAAACATCGTGAGGAAACCTACCTGTTCGTCAAACTGGTAATAGTTAGTGCTTGTAAATGGCAACATGGCTGACCACCTGTCACATTGAGTACTGACTATCTGGTTAATAAGTGGGTTCGAGATGGCCATAGAATTAGTAAATCCGCAATTGCGGAGACGGTCACCTGAATTTTCTGATTACCTCGCAAGTTAATGATCGTGAACGCGTTTGCCTATTGTACATATAATCAATTACCGCACTGGAAAGCAGAAGAAACGCGTAGTTCTTAACTCTGCCTCCACCGGAAATCGAACCCGTGACCTCTCGATTAGCGTTCAGGTGGTTAACCGATCGCGCCACGGAGGTCGTCAAAAGCTACATGGAACAAATGGATGAAAGGAGCGTTACGAAAGGAACTTAGGTTTTTGTTTATAATAATATAAGCCAAAGTGGAAGGTAGAGTTGGACGGGATAGGCTGCGTAGAACCTATACAGATCAAATTGAAGACATTATTCTCAAGGCGGGTGTAGCGTGAAGAACAGAAGAGCATGTAAGAGGTTAATGGGTGTGAGTGAAGCGAGAGAGATATGCCAGGATCTTTAAAACCAGCGATCAATAGTGTAGTATGTCTATCCCGTTAGATAAATAGAGGCATGAGTATCACTACATAGTATAAAACAAAGTCGCTTTCTTTGTCCCTATGTCCCTTTGTATGCTTAAATCTTTGAAACTGCGCAACGGATTTTGATGCGGTTTTTTCAATAGATAGAGTGATTCAAGAGGAAGGTTCATATGTATAATAACATCCATTAAATGTGGAGTAGGCTATATATTTTATACTCGTGCAAAGCCGGAGCGGGTCACTAGTATACATATATATCTTTATGTCTTGTTGCAGACTTCTAAAATGCAGTCCAATAGAACTGACAGCCGCTCCTCGTCACGACGAACTAGTGTCAGTTCGATGTCAGGTGGCAAACTGACAGATGTCAGAAGGGAGAAGAAAGTGTCACACAGCTGTCACTCGACCCCGAAAAAGATGAAGGAAGAGTTTGATTTAACTGTGACAGGTTAGTGTTACATACATATACATCACGGCTGTCTCCCTGGGGCCTTAGTCTACTAATGCTTTATGCAAAATAACAAGCTTTGATCATGTTCTAATGAATTATTATTAAGTTTAATGTACACATTGTCTGCAGAGTTTCTTGGTACTTCTTCTCTGCAGAGATTTTTTCTTTACGAAGTGCCATTAGTTTTATTAATTTAAGATGATTTATTTTAATAATTAGTGTATATTATTGACATATTTTTTATAAAAATTGTTTTTTTTTACTTTCAATAAGTGATTTTATGATCCTTATATTGAATAAAAAGATTTTCATTGCATTTTAACAGTTCAATATCAGATCAGTAATAGTGTGAAGTTGGTAGTGGAACAAAAAAATTGACACATTTCACCATTAATGAGAGCAATGGGCAATTGAGCAATCTTTCACGAACATCTTCAAAACGTTACCGAAATGATATGGAACTGATATTTTGCAAAGACAATTAGTGGTCTTGGGCTTCTAGTTCAGGTGTGAAAAAATATGTGTCTAATTACGTATGTATTCCGTTTTACAGGCAAGCAACTCTTGAAGAAAAGTGACAGGGCAAACTCCCTCCCAATCTGTGGAAGAAGGAAATCTATAGACTCCACTCACAGCGTAGAAAAGAAGAACGGAGAAGTTAAAGAAGGATTCCAGTTGAATTTCACTGAGGTATAAATTAAAATGAACTAAAAACTTAAATCTTTCCAGCAGTTTGTCGAAGGAGGCGACAGAATAATTTATATGTAGAGCTGCCATAAAATATAAATATACGCTTCACGACTCGTGTATACTCACTCCCTTTTTTATTATGGTGGGGTATTCAGTCTTGAATGCCCATCTCCGAAATTTCGAAGGCATGTAAGGTATGGATCATTCGCAGCCTGCGTATCAATAGATAGACAGCACCTATAGTCTATTCACGTTAAGTAAATAGTGACGTCATGTTATTCAGAGGTTCAACTGGCCAATGAGAGGTGAGTAAATGAGAAAACAAGTCACATTGACCAATAACAGACAACCCTTATAAAATCTAATTGGTTAAATCATGGGGACCTGATGACGTCACTATTTTCTTAAAGCGAATATACTATAACGTGATAGGTAGGTAGAGCTGTCAATATTACTTAATAATCCCAGCACTACCCTGATACTACCAAGTAGCAATGCTTCCAATATTACGGCCACCTCGAAAGAAATAATAAATGGACGTATAACATTATATGAGTATGTTTCAAATTGGAAACATTCTTCTTAAGGCGTGTCGAAGCAGCGTGAAGAATAGAAATGCATGTTCGAGAAGGTTAATGGGTGTGAGCGAAGCAAGAGAGATTTGCCAGTGTAATTCCAGGTGGCAATTCGATAGTACCTGCCTATCCCCTTAGGGACGTAGAGGCATGAAAAAATTATTTATCACTACATAGTATAAAACAAAGTCGCTTTCTTTGTCCCTATGTCCCTTTGTATGCTTAAATATTTGAAACTACGCAACGGATTTTGATACGGTTTTTTTTAATAGATAGAGTGATTCAAGAGGAAGGTTTATATGTATAATAACATCCATTAAATAGTGGAGTAGGCTATATATTTTTTACCCGTGCGAAGCCGGAGCGGGTCACTACTATAATAATATGTATTTTTTTCAGATAATAGAACCGCCAGCAAAATGGCGGAATCGACTCCCGCCAATGCGGACGTCAACGCCCAAGATGTCAGTCAAAAACCGCGCTCAGTCAGTCCAGAGTTCGGCGAGGTTTGACAGCTTTTATGACAGTTCTAGAGAAGGTACCTACAGAACTTCAGGCGAGAGTAGTTGTAGGTAAGAAGAATCAATCAGTCGATAGCAATCAAGTGATGAACATAGACCTCTTCAAGGGATATTAGGCTACGATACATACGTTACGTAGGGGCCGGCCTAATAAGACATATTATAACAGTCAGATAGACGCTATATTGAAAAAAGGTGACGTTAGGTGTACCTATAACCGCCGAGAGTGTATGAGAAGATGTATGAATGTCGTTGAAGCGAAAGTTATGTCAGGATCGGGACAAATGGGGATCCGTGATCTCTACCTACCCCTTTACAGGGAATCAGGCGTGATGTGTATGTATGTACATACGCTACGACATTGGGTACTAAAGCGAAAGTGAAGTCATTTTGTATCAGACTGACTGACAAACCGTTACCACTGGTCTATCAGCTTGGTGCCCGAATCCACTAATACTTTTTGTAAAGTCAAAGTAAAGTAAAAATGTGAAGTTGTTAGACAATTAGCATGTGTCAGATTTGGTAATTTTAAAGTTAAAATTTCACACTTTTTCTGTCAATGGTAAAATATGATACATATGCTAATCCATTAACATTTTCACACCTTCGACTTCAAGTGTTATTAAGAGATGGGGATCTATCTATGACTTAGCTAGCAATAATTTGGCCAAAACGAATAAAGCAGTTTTTTAATAATAATAATATTTGGACATTATTACACCAATTGAACTAGCCCCTTGCTAAGTTCATTTAAGACTTGTGTTAAGGGTACTAGTCAACGTATATTTAACAAATATATACATATTATACATAGATAAATACATTTATAGCATATATAATCAATAACGACACTGGAAAGCAGAAGAAAAGCGTAGTTTTTAACTCTATCGCCACCGGGAATCGAACCCAAGTAAGTAAGCGTTCAGGCAGCTAACCGATCGCGCCACAGAGGTCGTCAAATTTTAATACATGTACTATATTATTACATTTTATTCCAGTAAATTCACCCCGCGTACAGATCTGGACTATTCGTCAGTGTCCCCGGAATATTCTGAGCAATCCTCGACTGACATGTCGCCCAGAGTGTCACAATTGACTGACGTTGCCACGGTGTCACCCATAAGTCACATTTCACAAGGATCCGGAAACAGGTAATGGTACAAATACATGACTATAATGATAGAGCACGAACCAAATATAATGAGGACCCGGCGAAAGGCGCGCTCCTCGTTACGCGACGCGGAGTCTAAAATGGCGTATTTCAATTGGTGCGGAGTCTAAAACTGTGTAGTAGAAAGAAGATATCTAATTTGACAGGCCGATGCCGTGTTTTGATTGGTTGTAATATCTCCCCTCCGTCCCGCGTACCTCGTTTCACCCCGCGTAATGCCTCGCTAGTTTCCATACAAATATTGCGTAACGCCCCTTCCTCTTATTCATTACTACATTTGATAGAGTGTGTATGTGTGATATACGGTGACGTAAGTGTCCGTTCAAAAAGATATCAAATGGGCGCCATATTGAAAAAGTGAGAATTTTGAAGCATATTACACTATTTTGTCCGTGTTAGAATGGGAAGTATAAAGAATCCTAACTAGCTGCCGTTCTTCCAGGCATGTCGTTGGAGGCGACTAAGGGCCTAGGGGTAAATGGAATCAATTGGACGATGGACTAGCAACCTGCCGCCGATGTTGAATCTGACATCGCAACCCCTATATTTATTCTAAAACGTGATCTAGATTATAGTCAATCTCCGAGATCTATCCACCTATCCACACCAAAAGGGATTGAAGGACGTGAATGTATATGTATCACTCTATCCATAGGGTATAGCAGAGATCATGGACCTCCATTTTCGCTAATTAATCACTTTAAATGCCATCCATACACCTTTACATAAAAATGGTTATAGGTACTTTCAACGTGACTCTGTTTCAATAACTAACCTATCTGACTGTCATATGTATACACACTAATATTCACGGCATCTACGCTTCCGAGGGGATTGGCAGAGAATATCGATCGTCACCTGGAACGGGTGACAAATCTCTCTCGCTTCAAACACCCATTAACCTTCTTACATGCTCTTCTGTTCTTCACGTTACACCCGCCTTGAGAAGAATGTTTCCAATTTGATCTGTATAAGTTGTACGCGGCCTACCCTGTCCAACTCTGCCTTCCACTTTAGTTCTATAAATTCCTTTCGTAACCCTCCTTTCATCCATCCGTTTCATGTGCCCAAACCACCTTAACATTTCTCTATTTGGACACTACATCTTCTTTCTAACCACAACTTTCACGAATCACACTATTCCGTACCCTATCAATTTTACATTACACATTGCGCGTTATTACGTAATGAATATAAAGTTTATGTGATGTAAAAGCGAATATACTACCAAGATATTAAAACAATTACTATTATACTGTCATAGAATTTATAACTCGACGTAGCTTAGTTGTTTAGGGCTTGGCTCTGTATCAGCGGGTACAGAGTTCAAATTCCCGCTTGAGCATGTACCAATAGAGTTTAATGAATTTCTATGTACATTTTCGTAATGAAAACACATTTACGAAATGCATTGAATTATACGGTGAGGGAAAACATCGTGAGGAAACCTACCTGTTTTCCGAACAGGTAATAGTTAGTGCTTGTAAATGGCGATATGGCTTACCACCTGCCACATTGAGTACTGACTATCTGGTCAACACTGAATCACTCAATATCGCGTCTCGGTAAACGTAGTGTAGGACGCCCCCTGCTAGATGGACCGATGACCTGAAGGTCGCTGGTAGTGGTTGGCTGAGGGCCACGAGTGATCGTGTTTTGTGGCATAACCTTGAGAAGGCCTACGTCCAGCAGTGGACTCACATGGGCTGATTGATTGATTCCTACCGATCCTTACATGTTCTTACTTAGTGAATATCAAGTGTATGTAATGTATGTATGGTTTTCCAGCTGCTACATATCCTGGATAGACCCTTCAACACCAGGGCGACCCAAGACCCAAAACCAGGGAGAATGGTCTTCATTTTGGGAGAATTACAACAACACTGTTTCTACCGTTGCTATGGAGACGTATTTTCAAGAACTTGATGTGACTGGCAACGATTTTAAGGAAGGATGTGGTATGGTTATGATTTCATACATAGTAATAATAATATGATACAAATTGAACTAGCCCCTTGGTAAGTTCATTTAAGACTTGTGTTAAGGGTACTAGTGTCAACGTATGTTTAAGAAATATACTTATTAAATAAAGATAAATACATATATAGCATACATAATCAACGACCAGATTGGAAAGCAGAAGAAAAACGTAGTTAGTAACTGCCTCCACCGGGAATCGAAACCGGGAACTCACGAGAAGCGTTCAAGTGTTTAATCAAACGCGCCACGGAGTTCGTAAAAAAATATAGAATCCAAGGTCATGTTCTAGCTTGAAATGGGGTTGTGATGTCATATGGAACAGTATTGATCTTGCTAGCCCATCGCCCAATAGATTCCATTTACTCTTAATCCGTTAGTCGCTTACGACATGCCGGGAAGAACGGCAGCTAGTTAGCATTATTTTTAGGTCCGAGATAGCACGGGATATGTTATAGTATGTTTTTTAATATCTCATATAGGTATACATATACGTAAAACACTTTTGCGTAGGATATTCAAAAGTCCATTATCAAAGCATTGTAAAAGTCTTTGGTCACTCGAAACTCACCTTTTACCGGATGATCAATATCCAACATGACGTATAAACCTTTACCAATGTTATGAAAATAAAGTTTCGGATTTTTTACGGTCAGCGCTAAAAATGCAGTCCCAGTAACTTTTTACAAGGTTTAAGTTTATAAGAACAAAAGACAATATTTCACATTCTAAATGTGGCGCCACTATGCATTGTCATGGCCACTGTACGTTCGCGTGCTTCGAAATGAAAATATTGTTTTTTGTTCTTATAAACTTAAGCCTTATAAAAAGTTACTGGGACTGCATTTTTAACGTTCACTGTATATACACATCTCGCCCATGACTCCTCTTGTATGCCAGAGATTTTATGCATTTGCGAAATACACCGAATATTATGGTGAGAGTAAAACATCGTCAGGAAACCTATTTGTTTCCCGAACATGTAGTAATCAGTGCTTGTAAATGAGTGTCGCCATTTACCTTACCGCCTGTGACATTTTTTGTTTTATTTTCAGACAATCCAGCGTATGAAACCCAAAACACAAGTATACATTTAACCGAAAAAGAAGCTCAAAACATTATGAAATGCACCACCTACCTCAACAGGGTTCTCTCCACTGCGTTAGAAAGGAAGAAAGAAGTAGACTTAAAAGAGAGAAGAGGGAAAGAGATAAAGGAAGATGGAAGGAAGAAAGAACTCACTTTGGATTTGAGGGAACAGAATAAACCTTTAGAAGTAAGTTAGAAAATACAAATTTACAGAAAAGTTGCTGGATAGTAAGAGGTTCAGGTGTTCAAAAACAACACGTGGGTTCGAGGTGGCCATAGAATTACTACCTTCGCAATTGCGGAGATGGAAACATGAACCTCTGACTACTCCGCAGGGGTTAATGCTCGTGAACGCGTATGTATTTTTGTTTTAATGTCCCTTACAAGAAGAACTTCAGAGACATAAAATCTTCTTCGTCTCTTAGCATTTTTATTGGAGTTGTGATGGCATGTATAATATGGGATTTTAGTGGTAGATTATACCTGATTTCCCTATAGATTCCATTGACCCTTAGTCCCTTAATCGCCTCTCACGACACGAAGAACCTTTATTCGTATTATACATATTATTACTTTACAGCCACCTCCGCAGCCGAAAACACACGAAACCTCAAGTACGCAAACGGATATATCTCTACCTAACACTAAAAGCGCGCCTAGAATATTCGAGAAAATACTAAGACAACTGTCTAAGAGCAGCTTAGAAAGCGCAGACCGCGAAGAAAGTAAGAGTAATCAAGGAGATACGAAAAGAAATGCAGAAGATAGTAAGAGTAATGTAGAAGTTAAGAATAATGAAGTTAGTGAAAGTGGAAGCAAGGATGTCAATTTAGATGTTACGTTTACTCGTCAAGAATAGGATAATGAACTTGAAATAATTAACTTTCACGATCATTTTTAACAAACATAACAGCGCTTTCCTTAATGTTCCAAATTTCGCCATTAGTCGTCTATGGATTGCTAACAAAGTAAGAAGCTCAGTGAAAGTTGAAAATACAAATATTTATTTTCGGCAGAATATTTTGTCAATTGTGATGCCGAACTGACTAAATATGTTCCCTTTGGGATGAGATTTCGATCCTCAACTGGAATAAACCGAAGAACAATGAAGAGACGAATTGGAGCTTCAACCTCGTTTTCTTAGGTTGTAGCGGCGTTGGTAAGCATGGCGACTGAATAACAAGTGCAAAAACCATGGCATCAGTATTTGTACTTCAGCCGACATAACCTTAGTGGTGAATGGAATATTGAAGAATTAAAAAAAAATTGCCATTGATTTCAGCAAGTGTCAAATTTTGCTTAAAACGGCGTAATGTCACTTTTGCTATATATATTTGCTATACATTTGCTATATCCACTACCAACTTCACACTATTACTGATCTGATATTGAACTGATATTTTGCGATGTGCTAGTAGACATGGGCCCTTCATCAACACGTGGGTTCGAGTCGGCCATAGAATCACTACCTTCGCAATTGTGGAGATGGACACCTGAACCTCTGACTACCCGGTATGAGTTAAATGATCGGATTTATTTTGTTATCATTCTATTTATGTACCAAGTAGTCCATGTAGTTTTAGTACATGTGATCTCTGCCTATCCCTCTACAGGGAAACAGGTGTGATGTATATGTATGTACGGGACATTGATAAATAAAATTCCGAATTAATTATTTATATTTTTATTCACATTTCATTCATTTACTACCATAATCATTAAAATACGCATTTTCAATCCAGGGCAGGACATAAGCTAAAATTTTTAAAACGTAAAATATTTACAAAAACATTTTTTTATGAAAAATAACTTTTTTTTTACTTTTTAACGTATTAAGTTTGCTATACATACATAATAATTAGTTTTGCTTCAGTAATGAGACATATATTAAGGTTTTAAGTTCAATTTCATGCAACTCTATTATCTGTATATCTATTTACATTTTGTCAATTGAATTGTAATACCCTTTTTATATTATGAGAGAAAACATCGTGAGGAAACCTGCCTTTTTTAGGATAATATTATATAACTAGTGACCCGCTCCGGCTTTGCACGGTTATAAAATATATAGCCTACTCCACTATTTAATGGATAATATTATACATATACACCTTCCTCTTGAATCACCCTATCTATTAAAAAAACCGCATCAAAATCCGTTGCGTAGTTTCAAAGATTTATGCATACAAAGGGACATAGGGACAGAGAAAGCGACTTTGTTTTATACTATGTAGTGATATAGATACTGACTCTTACCTATCTAATGAATAGGTAGGTTTCCTCACGATGTTTTTCCTTACTTTTATTTGTTTTGTCTATTATGTATGTTAATAGCTTACTAATACATTAAAAAAGTCTTCATGCATCAACATTATTTATAAACCTTACAACATGAGAAAATGTTTATATGTGACTTTTTTCGTATATTACACTGTTTTACTCTGTATGTATGTATGTAATCTCTATATAGCAAATAGAAAGAAAAAACATTTTAAATAACATAAATTTACAAAGAATATTTATATATATTTATAGCTTGAAAATTACTGTTTTTCTTTATTTCTTCTCTAAAAATGTGCCAACATAAGACTAATAATGTTCCAAAATGACGTCACAACCCCAATATTCATGTTAAAAGTGACCTAGGAGATATTATGTCTCCGATTAATGAAAAAAATCTTATGTGAAACTAAATTGTCTCTTGCATTAAAGGTATATAATAAATGTATGATTGTAGCAAAGTTTTTTTTCATATAAGATTCTACCTTTTATAAAAAAGGATGTAACCCAAAAATGTTATAAAATATATAGTTTAAATGCAGTTTGATATTAATAATAAATACGCAAATATAACAGGTTGGAAAATGCATGTATTTGATGAAGAATGGAAAAAAATCGGCTGATAACTGCAATGTTATAACACTATGTGCAATGAAAATTGTTATACTGCATATTACAGCACGGAAAAGAAATAATAAAATATCATATACATTTGAAATAATTTTTTTTAACATATAAACATGATAAAAACAATTTTCTTTAGACCTAGATATATAATAATATTTTAAAATGGATAAGAGAAAAACTACCGTAAAAAACAATTTTTTTTTCATATAAACATGATAAAAACATTTTTTTTTCAAATTCAGAAATATAAAAATATTTAGAATGGCTGTTAGATATGAGAAAATACCTTAAAGAAACTTACAGTCACTATTTTTGAACGGAGATTAACAAACAGTCCTTTTTTGAGTTACACCCTTTTTCTCTTACTTGCTAACTTTATTCCTATAAAGCTAGATTTATAAATGAACACTTATACATACATATTACACGCGGAACCTTGATCGTAAGATTGTTTTCGAATCTCTGACAACCACGCAAGGGTGAAAAGATCGTGAAAGTGTGGTGTTCTCTTTAAATATCTAGCCGTTATCTAAAAGACTATAACTAACTTATTATTAATAAGCGTATATGGTTCTTAATCTACACTTAAAATTCTTACAAACAAAACTCAGTAATTGCTTTAAAATACCTAAACATTACAATTATAAACTTATTTTGACCATTCTGTATTTAAATACATACATTATATCAAATTGTAGACATTCTTATCAAGGCGGGTGTAGCGTGAAGAACAGAAGAGCATGTAAGAAGGTTAATGGGTGTGAGTGAAGCAAGAGATTTGTCGCACATTAAAGATGGCGATCGATAGTCTCTGCCTATCTCGTTAGGGAAGTTGAGAGGAATATATATGTATACTATATGTAATATAATGTATATATACATAAATATATCAATTAGTTTACCAATTTGATAAAAAATCTTAATACGTAATTGACTTATATTGTAAAACAGAAAATGGCCAAAATTCACTTAGTGCATTTCTTCGTTAAGGTCTTTTTGGGCAAAACAATCGATAAAGAATATTTTAAACATTATTAGACCGTTAAACAAACACAGTAATTCATAATCATAGACAAGTTTTCAATTAAAAGAGGAGACATACCTCTGCTTACACACTCGGCGGTTATAGGTACTTCTAACGTCACCCTTTATCAATATGGCGTCTATCTGACTGTTATATGTCTTATTAGGCCGGCCCCTACGTAACCGCCCTTCCACTTCACTCACATATATTCCTTTTGTCAATCTATTATCATTCATCCGCATAACACGATCAAACCATCGAAGCATGCCCTTTTCAATCTTAGTCACTACATCTTCTTTCATACAACCTTCCCATATCACACTATTTTTTATTCTGTAATTCTATGTCACTCCTAACATACTTCTCAGTGACCACATTTCGACGACAAATTAGTAGCAGGGAGATGTTATATAGCCTTCCTCAATAAATGCTCTATATAACACAAAAAAAATTTTTGAATTCGAACCAGTAGTTCCTGAGATTAGCGCATTCAAACAAACAAACCCTTCAGCTTTATAATACTAGTATAGGTAAACACATATACTCATATTCTTTAATTCCTTTCAGGGTGGACAGAACCTCAGAAACGTAATATCTTTAGCAAATCACTTTCTTTTCATTGCATTCATACTTCTCATACACACTCGGCGGTTATAGTTACTTCCAAAGTTTACTATTTATTACCATAATAACTAAATTTCTATATTTTACAAGTGGGTGGGATCTTTTCTATAATAAACGTAATTTAAATCATTAACATTCAAAACCGTAATATTCTAAATACTATAAATATTATACTATTTTGGGACTTCATAGATAACACGGTTCTCCTCCGATCATCGAAGTTAAGCAACGCTGGTGTGGGAAATATGTGGATGGGTGACCAAAGAATTACTGCCTCCGCAATCGCGGAGACGATCATTCAACCTGAATACCCAGGGTTGACTGTCTAGGAAGTGTATTATTTAACCTGGCTACCTTGCAGAGTTAATGAACGTGAATATACATATATTTATCTTTAAATAGGTTTCGAGTGTAATTGGTCAGTTAATGATGGATATTCTAACCTCAATATATGATTATTCTTTCAAAGTCTATCTAGTGAAACGCGGGCTTCGAGTGACCCATACCTAACATGCTTTCGAAATGTCGGAGATGGGCACTCAAGCCTCACAATATATAACAATATTTTGACACTATTACACCAATTGAACTAGTCCCTTGCTAAGTATTTAAGACTTGTGTTAAGGGTACTAGTCAACGTATATTTAACAAATACATACTAATTATACATAGATAAATACATATATAGCATACCAACAACAACCAGACTGGAAAGCAGTAGAAAAGCGTAGTTCTTAACTCTGCCTCTGGGAATCTTTGGGACCTCACGATTAGCGTTCAGGTGGCTAACCGATCGCGCCACGGAGGTCGTCATAGAATGGAATCTATTGGGTTTTTGTAAAAAGCAGAACCGACGACCGTTGGAGTAAAGCGGTTCTCGAATGGCGACCGCGTCTCGGTAAACGTAGTGTAGGACGCCCCCTGCTAGATGGACCGATGACCTGAAGGTCGCTGGTAGTTGGCTGAGGGCCACGTTCGTGTTTTGTACCCTTGGGGAGGCCTACGTCCAGCAGTGGACTGACATAGGCTGTTTGATTGGAGTCCCGAATTAGTACAGAACAACTTATTAGTACATAAATGATTTTCTACCACTACTGGGGTGGATTTTTCGGTATATTTGTAATTGGTCTCTATGTTGAGGATCTGTCATCTTCACATAGCCTGACGGTTCGCAGAGCTCTGGATACCTGCAATGGAATACATGGTTAGTACCACGAACCAAATATAAAGAGGACCCGGCGTAAGGAGCGGTCCCCGTTACGCGGTGCGGAGTCCAAATGGCGTGTTTTAATTAGTGCGGAGTCTAAAAATGTGTACTAGAAAGAAGATACCTATGTTTTGTCTCAAAAAATGCCGTGTTTTGATTGGTTATAATATCTCCCCTCCATCCCGCGTACCTCGTTTCACCCCGCGTAATGCCACGCTAGTTTCCATACAAATATTGCGTAAGGCCCACTCCTCTTAGTAATTACTCCATGGTTAGTATACATACATATACAGAAGTAGCTATAACCGCCGAGTGTATGAGGTGTATGATGTCAATGAAGCGAAAGTAGTGATTCGATGTGACAAATATGTACCTTATTTCGCATTTCCATCATACACATATACATACAATTAATCATTTTCGGGGTGGACTGAACCACGGGACCCGATAATATCTCCTAGGTCACTATTTAACATGAATATTGGGGTTTTATAGAAAATTTGAATACAAACACAAAAGAACGGCAGATTACCATAACACATAATATACATTTATATGTATTATATATTTACTCGTATAATAAGTAGATATTTTTTAAACATACGTGTGCCAGTACCCTTAACACAAGTCATAGATGCACTTAGCAAGGGGCTAGTTCAATCGACGCAACAGTTTTTTTAATATGATCATGCATACATACACATCACGCCCTTTTCCCTTTAGAGGAGTAGGGAGATATTATTGATCTTTACGGATCCTGACAGACCACTTTCGCTTCATTGACACTCGGCGGTTATACGTACGTACTTCTAAAATCACCCTTTTCAATATGGCGTCTATCTGACTGTTATGCCTTATTTTACCTTACGTTATATTACATAATGTACACATACCTATTATAAAAGCTTCTGTAGCCCTCATGTAGTAGGTATATTTCGGGGTAGTGTAGCGAGGGATAATTCTCTCTATTCTGGGCTCGGTCAGACGAACGTAAGAACCGGGATCTGAAATGCATATAACTTGGAGTTAATACAACTAAAAGTACCTATGACAGAGTGTGAGTGGGTCCTAGATCGCTGCCTATCCGGTAGGGAGATAGACGCGATGTAAATGTAATACATTAATAACGGATTCAAGAACATTATGGCTAAGGACTGACAAAGCGGTTTTTACCCGCACCCGCTGCGGTTTTTGGCCCGCAGCCTTTGTAGACATACATACGCTTCACGACTTGTGTATACACACTCCCTTTTTTATTATGGCGGGGTAGTCAGAGGCTTGAGTGCCCATCTCCGAAATTTCAAAGGCATGTTAGGTATGGGTCATTCGAAGCCCGCGTATCACTAGATAGACAGCACCCAACGTGATAGGCAGTGAACCGTATCGCCGTATATAGGCACTGACTATTACCTATCCTGAGGGATGGGCAGGTTTCCTCACGATGTTTTCCCTCATCGTTAGCGACTGAAAATTATGTACTTAAATGAAAACCACATATTTAAATTTCATTCATTGGTACATTATCTTTTTTGTAATTCTATTAGATTATATATTATCTCTTTCGTATTAAAAATCCATTTACGAAATGCGTCAAATACTACGGTTAGGGAAAATATCGTTCCCCGACCAGATAATAGTCAGTGCTTGTAAATGGCGACATGGCTTACCACCTGTCACATTGAGTACTGACTATCTGGTCAACACGTGGGGTTCGAGGGAGCCATATAATTACTACCTTCGCGATTGCGGAGATGGACACCTAAGGCCTTGCTCCACTAATGCTTTTTGTAATATATCAGTTCAATATCAGAACAGTAATAGGGTGAAGTTAGTAATAGATTAGCAAAAGTGACAAATCTCGTCATTTTAAAAATAAATAAAAAATAAAATTTTACACTTTTGCCAATGTCTATGGTGAAATTGACACTTTGGTTTTCCACAACCATCTTCACACTATTACTGATCTGATATTGATTAATTGTTTGAGATTAACCAATTTTATTGTAAATTTTTCATGTGAAAATGTTTTTTGACTTTGAATAAGTGATTTTATTATTATTTACATGGTGGACCTCTTCATCTGCAGTAAGCCTGACTTTAAGAGGGTTGCCATGCGCTACATATGCTACGAAATGGGTTAATCTCTCTGTTTGTTTTCTTTGTACTTGTACCTATGTGTTGTTACTTTTTTTATTGTTACTCCAATAATGTCGAAAGGTATTCCTGTTAGGACATTATTGTACATTTCGCTGCTTTAAAACTAAACTGAAGAAACTCAAAAAACAATATTTTGCAAAAAAACGTTGTTTTATAATATAGTTGATATATTTTTGACATTAAATTGCATATAATTTAAAAAAATGATTAAATATAAATACATTTTTTATCTTTTTATTAACTTAATATGTTTTATGTACTTATAATTTAATCTTTTTGAGATAAAATGTTTTTCGAGTTTCTTCAGTTTAGTTTTAAAGCAGCCATTTATGGAAATAAATAAATAAAATAATTTTTATGATCCTTATGTTGAATAACAAATTCAACAGCATTTCATATACTCACAACTTAGGCCCCCTCTCCAACGAGAACTCGCAATGGAAGACCAAGATCTTCCTCTTCTCCTTTTCAGACTCCTCGCTCTTCTGCATCAGCCCCAAAACCTGTTCAGGGGAGTAGAGGTTGGCAGCGCCCTTGATGTGCCCGCCTTCGAATTCGTACGGGTAGCGGCAGTCTATTACCTGAAAGGGATGTATAGGTTTAGTATATACCCAGGTGTCTATCTCCGCAATGGCCACATTTTTTTAGTTACAAATTGGTGGCGCTGTAGTCAACGGAGACCTGTCAAATGCCAACCGGTCGAGTTCATAATGTAATCAAACATCTATTTGTTAAATAATTTAATTAAACATACGTATTATTAAATTATTTTAAATAAATAATAAATTAAACATACATATTTTTCCGACATTTTTATCATAAACAACGTTGAACTATTGATAAACAAATAGATTATTATAAAATGATTAGAAATTGACACTTGACAGGTCTCCATTCTCACTAGCGCCTCTGGCGGGATAAAAAAGTGAGGAATGCTGCCATTGCGAATGTAGTAATTATATGGCTCCCTCGAACCCACATGTTGACCAATTCAAAACTCAATGTGACAGGTGGTAAGCCACACATAATGTAGGTTTTACTATGTATTCATCAATCAATCAGCCTATGTCAGTCCACTGCTGGACGTAGGCCTCCCCAAGGGTACAAAACACGTTCACTCGTGGCCCTCAGCCAACCACTACCAGCGACCTTTTATAGGTCATCGGTCCATCTAGCAGAGGGCGTCGACAAATTAAAATTTATTTTCAAGAATAATTATTGATAATTAGTTTTATATTATTTCGCCTGAAAAGAGTACGGGTATAAAATTGTGGAGACTTGAACCTCCAAATGCATTATATTCTTTACGTTAACTTTTAATGAGAGTGTACGAGTGTCAATGAAGCGAAAGTGGTTTGTCATTATCGGGACAGGTGGGGAGACGTGATATCTGCCTATCCCTATGTACGGAAACTAACGTGATGTATGTATGAATATTAAACCTCACCTGCTGCATTAAATTTATCGAATTAATGTACTTAACTACTTATAAAGTAACTATACCAATATACAAATCGGGACAAATGGGGATCCGTGATCTTTGCATACCCCTCTACAGGGAATCAGGCGTGATGTGTATGTATGTACATATAATAGATAGATAAATCTATTTACCCCTAGTCCCTTAGACACCTACCTACGACACCTACGACATGCCGGGAAGAACGGCAGCTAGTTAGCATTCTTTATACGTCCCAGCATTCTAACTAACTAGTAACTAATCACCGATGTTCCATAATACTTCACAACCCATCTTATGCTAATAAGTGACCTAGGAGACATTTACATGTCTCCAAATTTCTGTCCACCCCGAAATAGATTAACAAACGTGAACGTATACGTAAAAAATTTAACATTTGTGGCAGGCAACTAAGGGTACTATAGTACATTCGCATTAAGAAAATAGTGACGTCATCAAGGTCTCCATGATTTAACCAATGAGATTTTATAGGGGTTGTCTGTTATTGGTCAATGTGACTTCTTTTCTCATTTACTCACGTCTCATTGGTCAGTTTGACCTCTGATTATCATGACGTCACTATTTACTTAACGCGAATAGACTATGGATCGAATGGATGCGAACGGCCACTGACAGGGAGAAGTGGCGTCATTTGGGGGAGGCCTATGTCCAACAGTGGATTACTACAGGCTGATGATGATGATGATGATGATGAATAGACTATAATAAAAAGTGACTATTACTCACCTGATAGTCAGCAATGTCGTCGTAGTCCCCATGCAATAGTCCGGCCAAGGTTTCGCAGGAGACGCTCTTCAAGTCGGAGTGGTCCCCGCCGATGGTGGGCAGAGCGAAGGGTTGCGAAAAATCACCTATTAGCTCTTGTTCTGTTGAAGCTACAAGGAAATTCATATTTACATATACGAGTATATGATATAATTTTATTTACTATGAGAGACCGGGTCATATCACGATAAATTAATAAAGATATCTAATTACCTTTATTTTTGCCCGACGTTCTCATAGTAAATAAACTGAGTATAATTCGTGAGTGTTTACAACTAACTATATGATATAATATTAGGGTGAGGGAAAACATCGTGGAAACCTACCTGTTCCCCGAACAGGTAATAGTGAGTGCTTGTAAATGGCGACGTGGCTTACCACCTGTCACGTTGAGTACTGACTATCTGGTCAACACGTGAGTTCGAGGTGGCCATAGAATTACTACCTTCGCAATTGCTGAGATGGATACCTGAACCTCTGAGTACCCCGCAAGGGTCTTTTGTCTAACAAATGCATATATGATTTATACATTCACGTCCTTTAAACCCTGCGGCTTTAGCCAAGTGGGTAAGACCTCTGACTTATTAGAGGTCCTAGGTTCTTCGAATCCCGGCTCTGGCATGTACCAAAGAATGTAATTTAAATATGTATTTTTCATTTACGTACATAATTTACAGTCGCTAACGGTGAGGGAAAACATCGTGCTGAAACCTGCCTATCCCTCGGGATAAGTCAGTGCCTATATACGTCGATACAGTTAACTACCTATCACGTTGGGTGCTGTATGTCTAGTGAAACGCGGGCTTCGAGTGGCTCATACCTATTATGAAATTTCGGAGAAGGCCACTCAAGACCTCAGACTACCCCGCCATAATAACATACAGTACATACACTCGTGTTGCGTATATTATATTTATGTTACATATGTATTAAAAATATCATATTCCCGTAATATAATTGGTTCTTTGGCCGTCTTTATAATTTTACTGTATATGTATGTATACAAACAAAAACAAACGCATTCACGACCATTAACCCTTGCGGGGTATTCAGAGGTTCAGGTGTCCATCTCCGCAATTACGAAGGTAGAAATTCTATGGACACCTCGAACCCACGTGTTAACCAGATAGTCAGTACTCAATGTGACAGGTGGTCAACCATGTCGCCATTTACAAGCACTACCTATTACCTGTTCGACGAATAGGTAGGTTTCCTCACGATGTTTATATATATGTTTATATATCTATGTTTTATATTTTAAGTAAATGACTGTTTGATACCTAAATAAAACAAATATACTTACACCGAGACAGCGCATTCATAATCATGGCGGAATTATCAGAGAATGCCCTTTGTAATAGCGGCCTGGCAACTCTATCTGACCGTTTCATTCGCTTAGACTCGCTTAGATTTTCATTCGACGTTTCAGACCGTTTAACCGTTCTTTTTTCCGGTGTGATTAAACTTTCTATCTTAACCTTAGAAGTACCGAAGAGATTTATCTTAGCTTTCTGGGGTTCAGCACAGCTATAACTGCGGAATAAGTTAGGTCGCTTAATGAAATTGTTGTCTAGATCTGTTTTGATAGGTCCCGAGAGTAAGTTTCCAAAATCTTCCATTTTAGGTGAATTTGATTCGGGATCTAAATTTGAATAACCATCTTCTAATTCTGATATAAATCCACTTTCAACTGACGCGGTCGAACCAGTTGGATACAATCGTATTGGAGATTCACTTTTGTTAGGCGTTTGGAATTTAAGCGATTTCTTCACTATTTTGCTATCAGGGGATGCGAACTCAAAGTTCAAAGTCCTAGCCTTATCAAAGGATGTACTAGGTTCAGAATCCGCAAAGTTAAGCGTCCTGGTCACTGTAACCTTATCAAAGGATGTGCTACGTTCACTATCTAGGAGCGGAGCACCAAAAGAAAAGTTTTTTGAGGTTATTTTCCGAGTTTCCGATCTTCCTTTAGATATGATATCTGGGCTGTCAGTTGATATGATTTCGTATTTAGTGCAGTGGTCGAAGCTGGTACTTTCAAATTGTTCGTCCAAATCTTGTAAGGTTTCTAGATCGGAGTCTAAAAGGTCATCATCATGGCCGAATATGGGCTGGAATTTCTTCGGTGTGGGAGATTTGTAGGGACTCGGTGATAGTTTCTGTAAAGGAAATTGGTTGTTTCATTAAAACTTTCTAACTGGGATCCTCTAATGCTTTTTGCAAAATACAAGTTCAGTATCTCTTCGGTAACTAAGGGCGGTTTTCACCAAACTTACTAAACACGATTAAGACACGCTAATGTGGGTTAAAGAGCTTAATCACGGTTTTCTGATTTCACCGTTGCAAAAATAATCATGTTTAGGCTTAAACGTGGTTAAGGCTTAATTGGCCGATTTTCGTCAATTAAAGTCACTAACCCGGGTTAAGGCAGCTGTCAAAATATTGGGCGAATAGATTAAAAAAAATTAAAATAAACGGCATTTTTTAATGTATCATTTTTTTTTATGCGTTTTTTGACATTTGGCAATGACAAATCGCGTAAACAATACGAAATTTGGCGATTTCTTAACCACGATTAAATACAGCACCGTGAAATCCATTTTGCGAAAATCACAATCAACTAGGAAAGTTAATTGGGATTAAGTTTAATTCTGTTTAACTAATCAGACTTTGCTATGAATTCGGTGAAATCCAACCTAAGTTGTTCATGAACAAGCGACACTTTTACTGTCTTGAATGGTGAATAAGATATCTGATGTATAGGATATATTTACACGTACTGACTATTACATATATCCAGAGCCCAAGAGCAATAATAATTTTTGTAAAATATCAGTTCCTTATCACTTCAGTAATATTGAGGAAAAGTGACAAATGTCGACATTTTTAAGTCGAAATTTATCACTTTTAATCCACTACCAACTTCACATTATTACTGAAACGATATTGAATTACGATTGTGCTCAAACGTATTAGACTTGGGCCTCTGGTCTGTATGACCAAAGAAAGATAGACGCTTGTGGTTCATTGGTAACTGCCGTAGCAGCGTTGATACACCGATTTGTCACATGTATGAGAAACAAAGCTTCTTTTTCCTAAGTCGGCTCCTACAGCTTTTACAACACGAGACATATACATTCACGTCCTTTAATCCCTTTCGGTGTGGACAGACCACGGTGATATATCTAACCCATGCCTAACATGCCTTCGAAATTTCAGAGATGGGCATTCAAGCCTCTGACTACCCCGCCATAATAAAATAGAAACAAGGGGAGTGTGTATACACAAGTCGTGAAGCGTATGTATGTATGACTACCTCCGTGGCGCTATCGGTTAGACGCCTGAACGCTAATCGTGAGGTCTCGGGTTCGATTCCCGGTGGAGGCAGAGTTAAGAACTACGTTTTTCTTCTGCTTTCCAGTCTGGTCATTGATTATATATGATATATGTGTATTTATCTATGTATAATATGTATATTTCTTAAATATACGTTGACTAGTACCCTTAACAAATCTTAAATGTACTTACCAAGGGGCTAGTTCAATAAGTGTAATAATGTCCAAATATTATTATTATTATATCGTGAAAAAGACAGATTCCTGATCCGATCTACCGATGACCTGAAGGTCGCTGGTAGTGGTTGGCTGAGGGCCACGAGTGATCGTGTTTTGTACCCTTGGGGAGGCCTACGTCCAGCAGTGGACTGACATAGGCTGATTGATTGATTGAACATTATAGATTACTCATGAATAATAATTAATTAACGGGACTTATCGCGTAAGTATATATATAATAAAATTACCTTTTATTAACCACGTTTCGGCTACGTTGCAGTAGCCATGGTCACGGGCAGACTGGGTTAACAAAAGGTAATTTTATTATATATATACTTACGCGATAAGTCCCGTTAGTTATTAATCATGAGTATAAATCGCGAATCTCTTAAAACTATAATTATATATTACCTTTACAGTCCAACTGCGCTGTCCAATCTCGCCACTGAAACCTTTCGTCACAGGTGACAAGTTAGAACTATCACTGTACGCTGAATCCCTTGTATCTTCCGTAACGAAACCAACAAAATCATTCTCTTTATTTTCTAATGCCATCTTGAACTGGGTTCTATCGTTAAATATCTTGGAAATCTTCGACTTTGTGTTTTTTTCCTTTTTAAACGGCTTTCTCACGATTTTATCATCCAATGTCGTTAGGAATGAGTTGTTTAAGTCCGGTGAATTGAGTAGTTCACTCGTTAAAACAGGACTGGGTGATTTGAAGCTTTGTAGTAGCGGGGAATTCTGTATAAAATAAAAATAAAATTCCTTTTATTCACACTAGACGCAGTAATACATATACACAAATAGAGAAAAGAATCAAACTATTGAGACTGCAATTACTAATTTTCTTGTTTATGTTCCCCAAAGTATGATTATGAATTATAGTGTATCAATTGTATGTATGAGTATTATATCTGTATTTGTCACGATGGTTATTATAAATGAATTATTTTGTGTATGTTTGTTATTTATTAATAATAATAATAATATAATATAATAATAATATAATAATAATAATATAATATAAAATAATAATATTATATGCAGCTTGTGACAGTTTCCGAATCGGGTGCTGCCGGAGGACCAATGATGCCTAGCTGCATTGTATACTGAGGCAGCACCTTTTCACTGCATCAATGGTGTTCTTTGCATATTTTTTTTTCCATGTTTGTGTTTTTGTATGTTAGTGACTAAAGATTTTTCTTTCTTTCTTTTCTTACTTGTATCTCGCCCAGGACTCTGCGTTTAGGTGTTACTGGAGACTGGGTTGGGGAGAATTTGAGGGATTGCGGCAGCATTTTATGTTTGAAGTTCCGGCGCGTTGCTTCGTCCCGTCTCCGCTGGGAACCGTTGCCTGAATTGATTGTGAACTTCTCGGTTATTAGTCTGTAACAAGTGAAAGATAGGTTAGTTAATCAATAATAACTATTCTATACAGTCGTCTATGGTTTGTCAACAATATTTAGTTACATAGAGTAAATATTTATTAGTAATTTGTTTATTATATGTATATTGTATTGTCAATGATACCATATTGGAAATCCTGTAATGGTGTTATTTGAGAAATGCAAATAAATAAATAAAATAAAGTCAGCAGCTCAGTGAAAGTTGAGAATACTAATAATTATTTTCGGCTGAATATTTAGTCAATTGAGATGCCAAACTGGCTAAATATGTTTGCTTTGGAAATATATTTGGATTTATGGTTATTACAGTGGTTATTACGGTGTTGGTGTAACCATGGCGATTGAATGACAAGTGCAAACGCCTTTGCATCAGTGTTCATACTTGAGCTGACATAAGCTTAGTGGTGAACGGCTTATTAAGGAAAAAAATACTATTCTATATTATTAATAATACCATACCCTGTGTTTTAATCTGGTATGTAAAAAGAATGCTAACTAGCTGCCATTCTTCCTGGCATGTCATAGGAGGTGACTAAGGGACTAGGGGTAGATGGAATCTATTGGGCTATGGGCTGGCATCCTGTCACCAATGTTCCAGATGACATGCAAGCCCAATATTTACGCTAAAGTGATACTGAATCTCCAAGATTCTTTCCAACCCAAAAGGAATTGAAGGATGTCAATGGATATAAATGTATGTATAAAATAAGAATACTCAAATGAAGTATATATAACATGTTTATTCATCTATCCCTTTTAAGGACACATAACCATAATTAATAGCAATAGGTGTCTAGTCAATCACCAAATTAGTTCCATATTATATGCATTAACTGGTTTGTCCACAAGAAAGACTTTTGTCAAAAAGATATACAACTACTTAACAGATTATTTATGTATAAGACTAGTATCACAGGTCCTTAAAACTTATTTAATAAAATAAAAATAATTATCCTTCAAATAAATCTTATTATCTTTGAACATGAACAATACATAAATACACTTAAACGCATTTGAATATAATATATTCAAATGCGTTTAAGTACATATTATGTATGTATGTATATTTAAGACAATATAACCTTTAGAGACACAGTCAAAGCTTACAATTAACTACAAATCATATACCCTATCAAAATCACAAAGTAAGGATTTCTGTGTACCCTTTAGAGGTCTATAATTAGGACTATAACCCACAGAACATGTAAGTTTAACACATATAATATAAAGTTGAAATTATAAGTAATTTTAGGAAGGTTACATAGGTGGTATAACCCTCAAAAATACGTCACGTGATCGATACACTCAAGCTATATTGAGAAATTAATTTAAATCTACCTTTTTTATTCATGAATATTGTTATTTTGATAAGAAAAGATGGTTAGGAACCGTACTTAGCAGGCAAGGTTTAAATCGCTTATATATTTGTTAAAACGGATCAAACATACTCAATCTTTGCCTAAATACCATAAAACAGTATCATTGTATCTAAATAACAGTATAAAACATACCCTGTGATAGTAAATACGGAAGAAAATTCATGTTTAATAAATCCAACACACTATTCACTGCCACACGTTACTCTATAAAAGCACCTTAATTTAACCTTATTTAAGCAAAATCTCGATAAATTTTATATTTAATATACGCAATAGAAGTTGGAGAATATAATTTAATACTTAATTTGATTGAAAAGCTCTATAAATCATTAAAAATCAGTTTTTAAAGCACAAAGATATAACATGATTCGTGGTCCAATTTTTATTTACTCCATCTGTCAAGATTTCCCGCCGATCATATGTTGGGCGCTGTCAGGCAAATGTCAATCTGGATTCTTTAATGGCCGTTTGCTAAATTATATTCAATGAATTTTATTGAATGAAGTAGTGAATAAAAACGGATAAATGGCGTAATTTTATCATATTTTTAATATAATGGGTTATTTCATAAGCTCAGTATGTATATGGTATGGTATACGATATACTGAACGCTATAGTAAGGTTTCGAGTTTATTTAAAGGACAAGTTAGAATTCAACTTTAAAGTTCAATATGATGTTGAATTAATATATTTAAATTAAAATAATTTTTATATTTATATATTTAATATATTTAATTAATTATCAAGAATAGTGTGATAAAGGAAAGTAGTATGAAAGAAGATGTAGTAATGAGGATTGAAAAGGACTTGCTTCAGTTTGGATATATACGGATGAATCTTATTATACATTGTAAGTAAATATACAGATGAATTTTATTATAGTATAAGTAGATTTACGAAAATATTTCTTGATTTTAGTAGTTAAACTTAATATTATAAGTTAATGATATAAATATAGGTAAACTTGTATCACAGTTACATAAGGAATTATCTTAGCTTAAATCACATATAATATACCATAGATTAAGGCAAACACTATTTACCTACAGAACTAACACATCTTAATTTATTATCTAACTAACCATTTTCGCTAACGAATATCCATACATTCACGACCTATAATCCTTTTCGTGGCAGACAGAACCTTAGAGACGTTATTATCTCTAAGGTCACATTTTAGCATTAATATTAGGGTTCTGATGGCATATGAAACATCGGTGACAGTTTGCTAGCCCATCGCCCGAGAGATTCCATATACCCTAGTCCCTTAGTCGCCTCCTACGACATGCCGGGAAGAACGGCAGCTAGTTTGCATCCTTTTTGCGTCTCAGACTAGCATGATTCATCCATAATTTCGCTATAGATATACATATACCTCCTCATACACACTCGTATGGTATACATATGGCATTATGGCGTCATATGGTATTATAAATTAGCATTTACCACGTGTGCGGTCCACATATGTGAAATATTAAAACAACGACCTCCGTGGCGCGATCGGTTATCCACTTGAATAAGGTTTTGGGTTCGATTCCCGGTGGAGACAGAATTAAGAACTACGCTTTTCTTCTGCTTTCCAGTCTGGTTGTTGATTATATATGCTATATATTTATTTATCTGTGTATAACAAGTACATATATTTATACGTGGTGTGAAGTGTAAAGAACAGAAGAGCATGTAAGAAGGTTAATGGGTGTGATCACAGGGTGTGATTGAAGCAAGAGATTTGTCACCCGTTCTATGTGGTTTAATAGTCTCTGCCTATCCGGTTGGGGACGTAGAGGCGTGAATATATGTATGTATGTATATTTCTTAAGAAAACTAATATATTTTATTTTATTACTTTGAGTAAAATCGAATATTTCAGAAAATAACTACACGACTACTATCCTTTACCAGGTAGTCAGAGTTACAAATGTCGATTATAACCACTTCAACAAATATTATGTATTCAACCTCTAACATGCATGACAGATGGTGTTTTCGCTATTTACAAACTGACTATTGGCTATTCCTGCCTATACATCTGTCACATCACTCTTGTGGAGTAGACAGAGTCTTGGCATTATGAAAACTTAATATTTTTATATATTCGTACGTGCCTTTATGAAACACACATGTCTGTCACCCCACGCGACTTAACAGGATGTGCTTAAATAACTTAATTCTGCACTCCGTTAACTATCCCGTGCTAGGTGGGACGTAAAAAGAATGCTAACTAGCTGCCGTTCTTCCCGGCATATAGTAAGAGGGAATTTAGTAGCTTGGGTAGATTGTATGTAGTTAGACAGGTTTCTAGCACATTACCTAATAGATTACAGTTATCTCTAGTCCCTTAGTCGCCTCCTACAACATGCATGAATATATGTTAATACTGACGTATGTCTTGTATAATTCTACGTAGCTCAATTGTTTGGGGCTTTAAATCCCACAGCATGTACCAATGGAAATGAAGTTTAATGATTTTCTATGTACATTATCGAAGTTAAAATATATTTACGAATTTGTTGAAATTCGACGTATGTATACTACAAAACATCTGGAGGAAACCTACCTGTTCCCAGAACAGGCAATAGTTAGTGCTTGTAAACGGCGACATGGCTGACCACCTGTCACGTTGAGTACTGACTATCTGGTTAACACGTGGGTTTGAGGTGGCCATAGAATTACTACCTTCGCAATTACGGAGATGGACATCTGAACCTCTGACTACCCCGTAAGGGTTAATGGTCGTGAAAGCGTACATATTTATGTATGTATGACGCCATAGGAACACACTGATTCCCGCCCATAAACCACGCAACGGTCGATCTATATTTAGAGAAAACAAAACACGCGCGGCGTCCCGGCACTCACTTGTTTTCGCATTTCAAACCTAACGGATTTGTTCCCGGGACGCTAAGAGAATGCTAACTAGCTGCCGTTCTTTTTGTTTTTATATTGAACTAGTGACCCGCTCCGGCTTTGCACGGGTATAAAATTTAGCCTTCTCCACTATTTAATGGATGCTATTATACATATAAACCTTCCTCTTGAATCACTCTATCTATTAAAAGAAACCGCATCAAAATCCGTTGCGTAGTTTCAAAGATTTAAGCATACAAAGGGACATAGAGACAGAGAAAGCGACTTTGTTTTATACTATGTAATATGAATATAAATATATATGTATTCACGAACGTATAATCTTTTCGGGGTAGTCAGAGGTTCAATGTTTACTAAATACAAAGTTTTTTATTTAAGTCATTCGAAATACACTTTTAACCTGATATGTTAGTCAATATCCAACGTCATACATGGTAAACTATATAGCTGTTTTATACTGACTATTGAAGAGAAGCAGAGAAATAGGCCAGTTTCTTTACGATGTTTTACCTAACCGAAATTATTAAAGTATAAAAAAATAGTGTAATAGTCAAAATTAATACTTTTTACATCCTTATCTCTAAATTCGACGTAGCTCAGTTGTTTGGGGCTTGACTCTGTATCAGTGGGTACAGGGTTCAAATCCCACAGCATGTGCCAATGGAAATGAAGTTTAATGAATATCTATGTACATTTTTAAATAAAGATACATTCCCCGAACAGGTAATAGTAAGTGCTTGTAATTGCGACATGGATTACCTCGTGTCACATTGAGTACTGACTTAATCAACACGTGGGTTCGAGGTGGCCATAGAATTACTACCTTCGCAATTGCGGAGATGGACACCTGAACCTCTCACTACCCCGCAAGGGTTTATAGTCGTGAACGCGTTTGTCTTTGTCTTTTATATAAGTGATAAGTAACCAAAAGGATATTACATTTCGAGGTTCTGTCCACCCCGAAAGGGATTAAAGGACGTTCATTACAAGCATATAAGTTACATGACTCGTGACAATAGCCGTATCTCAATCTACCCTTTCTTGTAACGCAGTCGTGAGTTTAAATAACAAAGCTTGCTTGTTTTATTTATTTATTTTTCGCCCACGCTATCTCGGCATAACGCTGCAGTATCAATGCCCCATTGTGCTCGCGATTTAAAAGTTCAACGGATATGTTGAGTATTTATAACATACATACATACATATACATTCGCTAAATCCCTTTCGGGGTGGACAGAACCTTGGAAAAATACCTCTACAGTTACTTAACAAACCGATACTTATAATGATACGAAATGGAATCTATTGGGCGATCGGCTAGCAACCTGTCACTAATGTTCCATGGTGTTGGCATAACTAAATATAATATTTATGCTATAATTCAGTATTTATGCTAATTCACTACCACTTCACACTATTAGTGTGAACTACGATTGTGCTAAAACGCATTAGTAGATTTGGTTAACACGTGTAACATATAGAATTACTATCTCCGCAATTACGGATATGTACACCCGAACCTCTGGCTACCCCGCTTTAGTCACGTCCCCTTATATTTATGTTCTATACAATATTATCGATCGTTGACAACCCTAACTAATTCTTTAAAACCGTTATTTAATCAATAACACACCCCTATGCGATCCCATGCTAGTCTGGGACGTAAGAAATGGTAACTAGCATATAGTGACTAT